>JAVTVJ010002621.1:0-15397 GCA_034509425.1 Eopsaltria australis
GGTGCAATTTCTGGGTCATTTATTGGGGATGTTTTGCATCATTTTACAGCTAATTTTGGGTCATTTTTGGGCCATTTTTGGGGCCCTTTTAGGGCCTTTTTTGGGTCATTTTTGAGCCGTTTTTGGGTCTAGTTTTAGGACTATTTCTGGGTGATTTTCTGAGAGCTTTTGGGCCAGTATTTGGGTCAATTTTTGAGTCATTTTTGGGCGATTTATGGGCCATTTTGGGGTCATTTTTGGGTCATTTTTTGGGGCTATTTTTGAGCCTATTTTTCAGTGATTTATAGGCGGAATTTTGGGTTATTTTACGGCCCATTTTGGTTCATTTTGGAGGCCATTTTTAGGGCCATTTTGGGGCCATTTTTGGGTCATTTTTGGGTCATTTTTAGGCAATTTTTGGGTCATTTTGGAGGCCTTTTAGGGGCTATTTTTGGGCCATTTTGGGTCATTTTTAGGTCATTTTTTGGGGCTATATTGAGCCTTTTTTGGGGTCATTTATAGGGGAAATTTTAGATCCTTTTATGGCCAATTTTGGGTCATTTTTAGGACCATTCTTGGGGCCATTTTTGGGGCCATTTATGGTGCTATTTTGGGATCATTTTGGGTCATTTTTGTGTTTATCTTTCGATCATTTTTGAGCCATTTTTGGGTAATTTTAGGGCCATTTTTGGGTCATTTAGGGGACTATTTTTGGGCCATTTTGGGGTGATTTTTAGGGCTATTTTTGGGTAATTTTTGAGCCATTTTTGGGGCTATTCTGGGCCTATTTTTGGGTCATTTTTGATTTATTTTTTTGGTCAATTTTAGGGCCAGTTTTGGGTCAATTTGGGGCCATTTTTGGGTCATTTTTGGGTCATTTTTGGGCCATTTATAGGCCTAGTTTTGGGCCATTTTTGAGCCAGTTTTGGGGTTATTTTTGGGCCAGTTTTGGGTCATTTATGAGGCTATTTTTGGTCATTGTTTTGGGCCATTTTTGGTCAATTTTGAGGCCATTTTAGAGTCATTTTTGGGGTGATTTTTTGGTCATTTTATGGCCAGTTTTGTAACCATTTTTCGGCCATTTTTGGGTCATTTTTGGGTAAATTTTAAGGTCTATTTTGGGGTCATTTTTGGGCCAATTTCTGGGTTATTTTTGGACCATTTCTGGGGCCATTTTTTTGTCAATTTTGGGGCCATTTTTGGGGCCATTTTTGGGTCACTTTTGGGCCAATTTTTGGGTCATTTTTGGACCATTTATGCGGCCATTTTTTTGTCAATTTTGGACTATTTTGGGGCCATTTTTGGGTTCATTTTTGGGGCCACCTTCGGAGCCATTTTGGGCCCATTCTTGGGTCATTTTTTGGTCATTTTCAGGGCCATTTCTGATTCATTTTCGGGGCCATTTCTTGGCCAATTTTGGGGCCATATTTGGGGGCATATCATTGTCATTTTTTGGGTCATTTATGGGCCCTTCTTGAGTCTTTTTTGGGATATTTCTTGGCCATTTTTGGGCTGTTTTTTGGTCATTTTTAGGGCTTGTTTTGGGTCATTTTTGGGTCATTTTTGGTCATTTTGGGGGCCATTTTGAAGCTTTTTTTGTGTCATTTTCAGGTTGTTTTTGGAGGTATTTTGGGTCTATTTTTGGGCCATTTTTTGTCCAATTTTTACGTCATTTTTGGGTCATTTATGGAGGGATTTTTTGTCATTTTTTGGTCGTTCTTGGGGCCTTTTAGGAGCTATTTTTGGGACTATTTTTGAGTCATTTTCATGTTATTTTTGCGTCCTTTGTTGGGCCTTTTTTTGGTCATTTTCGAGGCCATTTTTGGGGCCATTTTTGGAGCCATTTGGGGCCATTTCTGGGTCATTTTTGGGGATGTTTTGCATCATTTTACAGCCAATTTTGGGTCATTTTTGGGCCATTTTTGGGGCCATTTTAGGGCCTTTATTGGGTCATTTTTGAGCCGTTTTTGGGTCTAGTTTTAGGACTATTTCTGGGTGATTTTCGGAGAGCTTTTGGGCCTGTATTTGGGTCAATTTTTGAGTCATTTTTGGGCGATTTATGGGCCATTTTGGGGTCATTTTTGGGTCATTTTTGGGTCATTTTTAGGCAATTTTTGGGTCATTTTGGGGGCCTTTTATGGGCTATTTTTGGGGCCTTTTAGGGTCTATTTTTGGGGCAATTTTTGGGCCATTTTGGGTCATTTTTAGGTCATTTCTTGGGGCTATTTTGAGCCTTCTTTGGGGTCATTTATAGGGGAAATTTTAGAACATTTTATGGCCAATTTTGGGTCATTTTTAGGACCATTCTTGGGGCCATTTTTGGGGCCATTTATGGTGCTATTTTGGGATCATTTTGGGTCATTTTTGTGTTTATCTTTCGGTCATTTTTGAGCCATTTTTGGGTAATTTTAGGGCCATTTTTGGGTCATTTAGGGGACTATTTTTGGGCCATTTTGGGGTGATTTTTAGGGCTATTTTTGGGTAATTTTTGAGCCATTTTGGGGCTATTCTGGGCCTATTTTTGGGTCATTTTTAAGGCCATTTTTAGGGCCATTTTCAGAGCCATTTTGGGCCCACTTTTGAGTCATTTTTTGGTCATTTTTAGGGCCAGTTTTGGGTCAAGTTGGGGCCATTTTTGGGTCATTTTTGAGGCAATTTTTAGGGCTATTATTGGGCCATTTTTGAGCCAATTTTGGGGTTATTTTTGGGCCAGTTTTGGGTCATTTATGAGGCTATTTTTGGTCATTGTTTTGGGCCACTTTTGGGTTATTTTGAGGCCATTTTAGAGTCATTTTTGGGGTGAATTTTTGGTCATTTTATGGCCAGTTTTGTAAACATTTTTCGGCCATTTTTGGGTCATTTTTGGGTAAATTTTAAGGTCTATTTTGGGGTCATTTTTGGGCCAATTTCTGAGTTATTTTTGGACCATTTCTGGGGCCATTTTTTTGTCAATTTTGAGGCCTTTTTAGAGTCATTTTTGGGGTGATTTTTTGGTCATTTTATGGCCAGTTTTGTAACCATTTTTCGGCCATTTTTGGGTCATTTTTGGGTAAATTTTTAGGTCTATTTTGGGGTCATTTTTGGGCCAATTTTTGGGTTATTTTTGGACCATTTCTAGGGCCATTTTTTTGTCAATTTTGGGGCTATTTTTGGGGCCATTTTTGGGTCACTTTTGGGCCAATTTTTGGGTCATTTTTGGACCATTTCTGGGGCCATTTTTTTGTCAATTTTGGACTATTTTGGGGCCATTTTTGGGTTCATTTTTGGGGCCACCTTCGGAGCCATTTTGGGCCCATTCTTGGGTCTTTTTTGGGTCATTTTCAGGGCCATTTCTGATTCATTTTCGGGGCCATTTCTTGGCCAATTTTGGGGCCATATTTGGGGGCATATCGTTGTCATTTTTTGGGTCATTTTTGGGCCCTTCTTGAGTCTTTTTTGGGATATTTTTGGGCCATTTTTGGGCTAGTTTTGGGTCATTTTGGGTCATTTTTGGTCATTTTTGGGGCCATTTTGAAGCTTTTTTTGTGTCATTTTCAGGTTATTTTTGGAGGTATTTTGGGTCTATTTTTTGGGCCATTTTTTGTCCAATTTTTACGTCATTTTTGGCTCATTTATGGAGGGATTTTTTGGTCATTTTTGGTCGTTCTTGGGGCCTTTTAGGGGCTATTTTTGGGGCTATTTTTGAGTCATTTTCATGTTATTTTTGCGTCATTTTTGGACCATTTTTTGGTCATTTTTTAGGCCATTTTCGGGGCCATTTTTGGAGCCATTTGGGGCTATTTCTGGGTCATTTGGGGCCATTTCTGGGTCATTTTTGGGGATGTTTTCCATCATTTTACAGCCAATTATTTTGGGTCATTTTTGGGCCATTTTCGGGGCCCTTTTAGGGCCTTTTTTGGGTCATTTTTGAGCCGTTTTTGGGTCTAGTTTTAGGACTATTTCTGGGTGATTTTCGGAGAGCTTTTGGGCCCGTATTTGGGTCAATTTTTGAGTCATTTTTTGGGCGATTTATGGGCCATTTTGGGGTGATTTTTGGGTCATTTTTTGGGCTATTTTGGGCCTATTTTTCAGTGATTTATAGGCGGAATTTTGGGTTATTTTACGGCCCATTTTGGCTCATTTTGGAGGCCATTTTTAGGGCCATTTTGGGGCTATTTTTGGGTCAATTTTGGGCCAATTTTTGGGTTATTTTTGGACCATTTTGGGGGCCTTTTAGGGGCTATTTTTAGGGCCTTTTAGGGTCTATTTTTTGGGCAATTTTTGGGCCATTTTGGGTCATTTTTAGGTCATTTCTTGGGGCTATTTCGAGCCTTGTTTGGGGTCATTTATAGGGGAAATTTTAGATCATTTTATGGCCAATTTTGAGTCATTTTTAGGGCCATTCTTGGGGCCATTTTTGGGGCCATTTATGGTGCTATTTTGGGATCATTTTGGGTCATTTTTGTGTTTATCTTTCCGTCATTTTGAGCCATTTTTGGGTAATTTTAGGGCCATTTTTGTGTCATTTAGGGCACTATTTTTGGGCCATTTTGGGGTGATTTTTAGGGCTATTTTTGGGTAATTTTTGAGCCATTTTTGGGGCTATTCTGGGCCTATTTTTGGGTCATTTTTAAGGGCCATTTTTAGGGCCATTTTCAGAGCCATTTTGGGCCCACTTTTGAGTCATTTTTTTGTCATTTTTAGGGCCAGTTTTGGGTCAATTTGGGGCCATTTTTGGGTCATTTTTGAGGCCATTTTGGGGCTATTATTGGGCCATTTTTGAGCCAATTTTGGGGTTATTTTTGGGCCAGCTTTGGGTCATTTATGAGGCTATTTTTGGTCATTGTTTTGGGCCATTTTTGGTCAATTTTGAGGCCATTTTAGAGTCATTTTTGGGGTGAATTTTTTGGTCATTTTATTGCCAGTTTTGTAACCATTTTTCGGCCATTTTTGGGTCATTTTTGGGTAAGTTTTAAGGTCTATTTTGGGGTCATTTTTGGGCCAATTTCTGGGTTATTTTTGGACCATTTCTGGGGCCATTTTTTTGTCAATTTTGGGGCCATTTTTGCGGCCATTTTTGGGTCACTTTTGGGCCAATTTTTGGGTCATTTTTGGACCATTTATGCGGCCATTTTTTTGTCAATTTTGGACTATTTTGGGGCCATTTTTGGGTTCATTTTTGGGGCCACCTTCGGAGCCATTTTGGGCCCATTCTTGGGTCTTTTTTTGGTCATTTTCAGGGCCATTTCTGATTCATTTTCGGGGCCATTTCTTGGCCAATTTTGGGGCCATATTTGGGGGCATATCGTTGTCATTTTTTGGGTCATTTTTGGGCCCTTCTTGAGTCTTTTTTGGGATATTTTTTTGCCATTTTTGGGCTAGTTTTGGGTCATTTTGGGTCATTTTTGGTCATTTTTGGGGCCATTTTTAAGCTTTTTTTGTGTCATTTTCAGGTTATTTTTGGAGGTATTTTGGGTCTATTTTTTGGGCCATTTTTTGTCCAATTTTTACGTCATTTTTGGCTCATTTATGGAGGGATTTTTTGGTCATTTTTTGGTCGTTCTTATGGCCTTTTCGGGGCTATTTTTGGGGCCATTTTTGAGTCATTTTCATGTTATTTTTGCGTCATTTTTTGGGCCATTTTTTGGTCATTTTTTAGGCCATTTTTGGGGCCATTTTTGGAGCCATTTGGGGCCATTTCTGGGTCATTTGGGGCCATTTCTGGGTCATTTTTGGGGATGTTTTGCATCATTTTACAGCCAATTTTGGGTCATTTTTGGGCCATTTTCGGGGCCCTTTTATGGCCTTTTTTGGGTCATTTTTGAGCCGTTTTTGGGTCTAGTTTTAGGACTATTTCTGGGTGATTTTCGGAGAGCTTTTGGGCCTGTATTTGGGTCAATTTTTGAGTCATTTTTGGGCGATTTATGGGCCATTTTTGGGTCATTTTTGGGTCATTTTTAGGAAATTTTTGGGTCATTTTGGGGGCCTTTTAGGGGCTATTTTTGGGGCCTTTTAGGGTCTATTTTTGGGGCAAGTTTTGGGCCATTTTGGGTCATTTTTAGGTCATTTCTTGGGGCTATTTTGAGCCTTCTTTGGGGTCAGTTATAGGGGAAATTTTAGATCCTTTTATGGCCAATTTTGGGTCATTTTTAGGGCCATTCTTGGGGCCATTTTTGGGGCCATTTATGGTGCTATTTTGGGATCATTTTGGGTCATTTTTGTGTTTATCTTTCGGTCATTTTTGAGCCATTTTTGGGTAATTTTAGGGCCATTTTTGGGTCATTTAGGGGACTATTTTTGGGCCATTTTGGGGTGATTTTTAGGGCTATTTTTGGGTAATTTTTGAGACGTTTTTGGGGCTATTCTGGGCCTATTTTTGGGTCATTTTTGAGTCATTTTTTTGGTCAATTTTAGGGCCAGTTTTGGGTCAATTTGGGGCCATTTTTGGGTCATTTTTGGGTCATTTTTGGGCCATTTATAGGCCTAGTTTTGGGCCATTTTTGAGCCAATTTTGGGGTTATTTTTGTGCCAGTTTTTGGGTCCATTATGAGGCTAATTTTGTCATTGTTTAAGGCCATTTTTGGTCAATTTTGAGGCCATTTTAGAGTCATTTTTGGGGTGAATTTTTGGGCATTTTATGGCCAGTTTTGTAACCATTTTTCGGCCATTGTTGGGTCATTTTTGGGTAAATTTTAGGGTCTATTTTTGGGTCATTTTTGGGTCCATTCTGGGGCTATTTTTCAGGCCATTTTGGCGCAATTTTTTTGTCACTTTTGGGTAAATTTTTGGGTCATTTTTGGGGCCATTTTTTTGTCAATTTTGCACTACTTTGGGGCTATTTTTGGGGCCATTTTTGGGTCACTTTTGGGCCAATTTTTGGGTCATTTTTGGACCATTTATGGGGCCATTTTTTTGTCAATTTTGGACTATTTTGGGGCCATTTTTGGGTTCATTTTTGGGGCCACCTTCGGAGCCGTTTTGGGCCCATTCTTGGGTCATTTTTTGGTCATTTTCAGGGCCATTTCTGATTCATTTTCGGGGCCATTTCTTGGCCAATTTTGGGGCCATATTTGGGGGCATATCGTTGTCATTTTTTGGGTCATTTTTGGGCCTTTCTTGAGTCTTTTTTGGGATATTTTTTGGCCATTTTTGGGCTAGTTTTGGGTCATTTTGGGTCATTTTTGGTCATTTTTGGGGCCATTTTTAAGCTTTTTTTGTGTCATTTTCAGGTTATTTTTGGAGGTATTTTGGGTCTATTTTTTGGGCCATTTTTTGTCCAATTTTTACGTCATTTTTGGCTCATTTATGGAGGGATTTTTTGGTCATTTTTTGGTCGTTCTTATGGCCTTTTCGGGGCTATTTTTGGGGCTATTTTTGAGTCATTTTCATGTTATTTTTGCGTCACTTTCGGACCATTTTTTGGTCATTTTTTAGGCCATTTTTGGGGCCATTTTTGGAGCCATTTGGGGCCATTTCTGGGTCATTTTTGGGGATGTTTTGCATCATTTTACAGCCAATTTTGGGTCATTTTTGGGCCATTTTTGGGGCCCTTTTAGGGCCTTTTTTGGGTCATTTTTGAGCCGTTTTTGGGTCTAGTTTTAGGACTATTTCTGGGGGATTTTCGGAGAGCGTTTGGGCCCGTATTTGGGTCAATTTTTGAGTCATTTTTGGGCGATTTATGGGCCATTTTGGGGTGATTTTTGGGTCATTTTTTGGGCTATTTTGGGCCTATTTTCAGTGATTTATAGGCGGAATTTTGGGTTATTTTACGGCCCATTTTGGCTCATTTTGGAGGCCATTTTTAGGCCCCCCCCCCTCCCCCCCTCCCCGCCCCCCCCCCGCCCCCCCGCCCCCCCCCCCGCCCCCCCCCCCACCCCCCCCCCCCCCCCCCCCATTTTGGGGCTATTTTTGGGTCAATTTTGGGCCAATTTTTGGGTTATTTTTGGACCATTTTGGGGGCCTTTTAGGGGCTATTTTTAGGGCCTTTTAGGGTCTATTTTTTGGGCAATTTTTGGGCCATTTTGGGTCATTTTTAGGTCATTTCTTGGGGCTATTTTGAGCCTTCTTTGGGGTCATTTATAGGGGAAATTTTAGATCCTTTTATGGCCAATTTTGGGTCATTTTTAGGACCATTCTTGGGGCCATTTTTGGGACCATTTATGGTGCTATTTTGGGATCATTTTGGGTCATTTTTGTGTTTATCTTTCGGTCATTTTTGAGCCATTTTTGGGTAATTTTAGGGCCATTTTTGGGTCATTTAGGGGACTATTTTTGGGCCATTTTGGGGTGATTTTTAGGGCTATTTTTGGGTAATTTTTGAGCCGTTTTTGGGGCTATTCTGGGCCTATTTTTGGGGTCATTTTAGGGCCATTTTTGAGGCCATTTTCAGAGCCATTTTGGGCCCACTTTTGAGTCATTTTTTGGTCATTTTTAGGGCCATTTTTGGGTCAAGTTGGGGCCATTTTTGGGTCATTTTTGAGGCCATTTTGGGGCTATTATTGGGCCATTTTTGAGCCAATTTTGGAGTTATTTTTGGGCCAGTTTTGGGTCATTTATGAGGCTATTTTTGGTCATTGTTTTGGGCCATTTTTGGTCAATTTTGAGGCCATTTTAGAGTCATTTTTGGGGTGAATTTTTGGTAATTTTATGGCCAGTTTTGTAACCATTTTACGGCCATTTTTGGGTCATTTTTGGATAAATGTTAAGGTCTATTTTGGGGTCATTTTTTGGCCAATTTTTGGGTTATTTTTGGACCATTTCTGGGGCCATTTTTTTGTCAATTTTGCGGCCATTTTTGCGGCCATTTTTGGGTCACTTTTGGGCCAATTTTTGGTTCATTTTTGGACCACTTATGGGGCCATTTTTTTGTCAATTTTGGACTATTTTGGGGCCACTTTGGGGTTCATTTTTGGGGCCACCTTCGGAGCCATTTTGGGCCCATTCTTGGGTCTTTTTTGGTCATTTTCGGGGCCATTTCTGATTCATTTTCGGGGCCATTTCTTGGCCAATTTTGGGGCCATATTCGGGGGCATATCGTTGCCATTTTTTGGGTCATTTATGGGCCCTTCTTGAGTCTTTTTTGGGATATTTTTTGGCCATTTTTGGGCTAGTTTTGGGTCATTTTGGGTCATTTTTGGTCATTTTTGGGGCCATTTTGAAGCTTTTTTTGTGTCATTTTCAGGTTATTTTTGGAGGTATTTTGGGTCTATTTTTTGGGCCATTTTTTGTCCAATTTTTACGTCATTTTTGGGTCATTTATGGAGGGATTTTTTGGTCATTTTTTGGTCGTTCTTATGGCCTTTTATGGGCTATTTTTGGGGATATTTTTGAGTCATTTTCATGTTATTTTTGCGTCATTTTTTGGGCCATTTTTTGGCCATTTTTTAGGCCATTTTTGGGGCCATTTTTGGAGCCATTTGGGGCCATTTCTGGGTCATTTTTGGGGATGTTTTGCATCATTTTACAGCCAATTTTGGGTCATTTTTTGGCCATTTTCGGGGCCCTTTTAGGGCCTTTTTTGGGTCATTTTTGAGCCGTTTTTGGGTCTAGTTTTAGGACTATTTCTGGGTGATTTTGGGAGAGCTTTTGGGCCTGTATTTGGGTCAATTTTTGAGTCATTTTTGGGCGATTTATGGGCCATTTTGGGGTCATTTTTGGGTCATTTTTGGGTCATTTTTAGGCAATTTTTGGGTCATTTTGTGGGCCTTTTAGGGGCTATTTTTGGGGCCTTTTAGGGTCTATTTTTGGGGCAATTTTTGGGCCATTTTGGGTCATTTTTAGGTCATTTCTTGGGGCTATATTGAGCCTTTTTTGGGGTCATTTATAGGGGAAATTTTAGATCCTTTTATGGCCAATTTTGGGTCATTTTTAGGGCCATTCTTGGGGCCATTTTTGGGGCCATTTATGGTGCTATTTTTGGATCATTTTGGGTCATTTTTGTGTTTATCTTTCGGTCATTTTTGAGCCATTTTTGGGTAATTTTAGGGCCATTTTTGGGTCATTTAGGGGACTATTTTTGGGCCATTTTGGGGTGATTTTTAGGGCTATTTTTGGGTAATTTTTGAGCCATTTTTGGGGCTATTCTGGGCCTATTTTTGGGTCATTTTTGAGTCATTTTTTTGGTCAAATTTAGGGCCAGTTTTGGGTCAATTTGGGGCCATTTTTGGGTCATTTTTGGGTCATTTTTGGGCCATTTATAGGTCTAGTTTTGGGCCATTTTTGAGCCAATTTTGGGGTTATTTTTGGGCCAGTTTTGGGTCATTTATGAGGCTATTTTTGGTCATTGTTTTGGGCCATTTTTGGGTCAATTTTGAGGCCATTTTAGAGTCATTTTTGGGGTGAATTTTTGGTCATTTTATTGCCAGTTTTGTAACCATTTTTCGGCCATTGTTGGGTCATTTTTGGGTAAATTTTAGGGTCTATTTTTGGGTCATTTTTGGGTCCATTCTGGGGCTATTTTTCGGGCCATTTTGGCGCAATTTTTTTGTCACTTTTGGGTAAATTTTTGGATCATTTTTGGGGCCATTTTTTTGTCAATTTTGCACTACTTTGGGGCTATTTTTGGGGCCATTTTTGGGTCACTTTTGGGCCAATTTTTGGGTCATTTTTGGACCATTTATGGGGCCATTTTTTTGTCAATTTTGGACTATTTTGGGGCCATTTTTGGGTTCATTTTTGGGGCCACCTTCGGAGCCGTTTTGGGCCCATTCTTGGGTCTTTTTTTGGTCATTTTCAGGGCCATTTCTGATTCATTTTCGGGGCCATTTCTTGGCCAATTTTGGGGCCATATTTGGGGGCATATCGTTGTCATTTTTTGGGTCATTTTTGGGCCCTTCTTGAGTCTTTTTTGGGATATTTTTTGGCCATTTTTGGGCTAGTTTTGGGTCATTTTGGGTCATTTTTGGTCATTTTTGGGGCCATTTTGAAGCTTTTTTTTGTGTCATTTTCAGGTTATTTTTGGAGGTATTTTGGGTCTATTTTTTGGGCCATTTTTTGTCCAATTTTTACGTCATTTTTGGGTCATTTATGGAGGGATTTTTTGGTCATTTTTTGGTCGTTCTTGGGGCCTTTTAGGGGCTATTTTTGGGGCTATTTTTGAGTCATTTTCATGTTATTTTTGCGTCATTTTTGGACCATTTTTTGGTCATTTTTTAGGCCATTTTCGGGGCCATTTTTGGAGCCATTTGGGGCTATTTCTGGGTCATTTGGGGCCATTTCTGGGTCATTTTTGGGGATGTTTTCCATCATTTTACAGCCAATTATTTTGGGTCATTTTTGGGCCATTTTCGGGGCCCTTTTAGGGCCTTTTTTGGGTCATTTTTGAGCCGTTTTTGGGTCTAGTTTTAGGACTATTTCTGGGTGATTTTCGGAGAGCTTTTGGGCCCGTATTTGGGTCAATTTTTGAGTCATTTTTTGGCGATTTATGGGCCATTTTGGGGTGATTTTTGGGTCATTTTTTGGGGCTATTTTGGGCCTATTTTTCAGTGATTTATAGGCGGAATTTTGGGTTATTTTACGGCCCATTTTGGCTCATTTTGGAGGCCATTTCTAGGGCCATTTTGGGGCCATTTTTGGGTCATTTTTGGGTCATTTTTAGGCAATTTTTGGGTCATTTTGGGGGCCTTTTAGGGGCTATTTTTGGGGCCTTTTAGTGTCTATTTTTGGGGCAATTTTTGGGCCATTTTGGGTCATTTTTAGGTCATTTCTTGGGGCTATTTTGAGCCTTCTTTGGGGTCAGTTATAGGGGAAATTTTAGATCCTTTTATGGCCAATTTTGGGTCATTTTTAGGGCCATTCTTGGGGCCATTTTTGGGGCCATTTTTGGGGCCATTTATGGTGCTATTTTGGGAACATTTTGGGTCATTTTTGTGTTTATCTTTCGGTCATTTTTGAGCCATTTTTGGGTAATTTTAGGGCCATTTTTGTGTCATTTAGGGCACTATTTTTGGCCATTTTGGGGTGATTTTTAGGGCTATTTTTGGGTAATTTTTGAGCCATTTTTGGGGCTATTCTGGGCCTATTTTTGGGTCATTTTTAAGGCCATTTTTAGGGCCATTTTCAGAGCCATTTTGGGCCCACTTTTGAGTCATTTTTTGGTCATTTTTAGGGCCAGTTTTGGGTCAATTTGGGGCCATTTTTGCGTCATTTTTGAGGCCATTTTGGGGCTATTATTGCGGCGCATTTTGACAATTTTGGGGTTATTTTTGGGCCAGTTTTGGGTCATTTATGAGGCTATTTTTGGTCATTGTTTTGGGCCATTTTTGGTCAATTTTGAGGCCATTTTAGAGTCATTTTTGGGGTGAATTTTTTGGTCATTTTATGGCCAGTTTTGTAACCATTTTTCGGCCATTTTTGGGTCATTTTTGGGTAAGTTTTAAGGTCTATTTTGGGGTCATTTTTGGGCCAATTTCTGGGTTATTTTTGGACCATTTCTGGGGCCATTTTTTTGTCAATTTTGGGGCCATTTTTGCGGCCATTTTTGGGTCACTTTTGGGCCAATTTTTGGGTCATTTTTGGACCATTTATGGGGCCATTTTTTTGTCAATTTTGGACTATTTTGGGGCCATTTTTGGGTTCATTTTTGGGGCCACCTTCGGAGCCATTTTGGGCCCATTCTTGGGTCTTTTTTTGGTCATTTTCAGGGCCATTTCTGATTCATTTTCGGGGCCATTTCTTGGCCAATTTTGGGGCCATATTTGGGGGCATATCGTTGTCATTTTTTGGGTCATTTTTGGGCCCTTCTTGAGTCTTTTTTGGGATATTTTTTGGCCATTTTTGGGCTAGTTTTGGGTCATTTTGTGTCATTTTTGGTCATTTTTGGGGCCATTTTGAAGCTTTTTTTGTGTCATTTTCAGGTTATTTTTGGAGGTATTTTGGGTCTATTTTTTGGGCCATTTTTTGTCCAATTTTTACGTCATTTTTGGGTCATTTATGGAGGGATTTTTTGGTCATTTTTTGGTCGTTCTTGGGGCCTTTTAGGGGCTATTTTTGGGGCTATTTTTGAGTCATTTTCATGTTATTTTTGCGTCATTTTTGGACCATTTTTTGGTCATTTTTTAGGCCATTTTTGGGGCCATTTTTGGAGCCATTTGGGGCCATTTCTGAGTCATTTTTGGGGATGTTTTGCATGATTTTACAGCCAATTTTGGGTCATTTTTGGGCCATTTTTGGGGCCCTTTTAGGGCCTTTTTTGGGTCATTTTTGAGCCGTTTTTGGGTCTAGTTTTAGGACTATTTCTGGGTGATTTTCGGAGAGCTTTTGGGCCAGTATTTGGGTCAATTTTTGAGTCATTTTTGGGCGATTTATGGGCCATTTTGGGGTGATTTTTGGGTCATTTTTTGGGCTATTTTGGGCCTATTTTTCAGTGATTTATAGGCGGAATTTTGGGTTATTTTACGGCCCATTTTGGCTCATTTTGGAGGCCATTTTTAGGGCCATTTTGGGGCTATTTTGGGTCATTTTTGGGTCATTTTTAGGCAATTTTTGGGTCATTTTGGGGGCCTTTTAGGGGCTATTTTTGGGGCCTTTTAGGGTCTATTTTTGGGGCAATTTTTGGGCCATTTTGGGTCAATTTTAGGTCATTTCTTGGGGCTATATTGAGCCTTTTTTGGGGTCATTTATAGGGGAAATTTTAGATCCTTTTATGGCCAATTTTGGGTCATTTTTAGGGCCATTCTTGGGGCCATTTTTGGGGCCATTTATGGTGCTATTTTGGGATCATTTTGGGTCTTTTTTGTGTTTATCTTTCGGTCATTTTTGAGCCATTTTTGGGTAATTTTAGGGCCATTTTTGGGTCATTTAGGGGACTATTTTTGGGCCATTTTGGGGTGATTTTTCGGGCTATTTTTGGGTAATTTTTGAGCCATTTTTGGGGCTATTCTGGGCCTATTTTTGGGTCATTTTTGAGTCATTTTTTTGGTCAATTTTAGGGCCAGTTTTGGGTCAATTTGGGGCCATTTTTGGGTCATTTTTGGGTCATTTTCGGGCCATTTATAGGTCTAGTTTTGGGCCATTTTTGAGCCAATTTTGGGGTTATTTTTGGGCCAGTTTTGGGTCATTTATGAGGCTATTTTTGGTCATTGTTTTGGGCCATTTTTGGGTCAATTTTGAGGCCATTTTAGAGTCATTTTTGGGGTGAATTTTTGGTCATTTTATTGCCAGTTTTGTAACCATTTTTCGGCCATTGTTGGGTCATTTTTGGGTAAATTTTAGGGTCTATTTTTGGGTCATTTTTGGGGCCATTCTGGGGCTATTTTTCGGGCCATTTTGGCGCAATTTTTTTGTCACTTTTGGGTAAATTTTTGGGTCATTTTTGGGGCCATTTTTTTGTCAATTTTGCACTACTTTGGGGCTATTTTTGGGGCCAATTTTGGGTCACTTTTGGGCCAATTTCTGGGTTATTTTTGGACCATTTATGGGGCCATTTTTTTTGTCAATTTTGGACTATTTTGGGGCCATTTTTGGGTTCATTTTTGGGGCCACCTTCGGAGCCATTTTGGGCCCATTCTTGGGTCTTTTTTTGGTCATTTTCAGGGCCATTTCTGATTCATTTTCGGGGCCATTTCTTGGCCAATTTTGGGGCCATATTTGGGGGCATATCGTTGTCATTTTTTGGGTCATTTTTGGGCCCTTCTTGAGTCTTTTTTGGGATATTTTTTGGCCATTTTTGGGCAAGTTTTGGGTCATTTTGGGTCATTTTTGGTCATTTTTGGGGCCATTTTTAAGCTTTTTTTGTGTCATTTTCAGGTTATTTTTGGAGGTATTTTGGGTCTATTTTTTGGCCATTTTTTGTCCAATTTTTACGTCATTTTTGGGTCATTTATGGAGGGATTTTTTGGTCATTTTTTGGTCGTTCATGGGGCCTTTTAGGGGCTATTTTTTGGGCTATTTTTGAGTCATTTTCATGTTATTTTTGCGTCATTTTTTGGGCCATTTTTTGGTCATTTTTTAGGCCATTTTTGGGGCCATTTTTGGAGCCATTTGGGGCCATTTCTGAGTCATTTTTGGGGATGTTTTGCATCATTTTACAGCCAATTTTGGGTCATTTTTGGGCCATTTTTGGGGCCCTTTTAGGGCCTTTTTTGGGTCATTTTTGAGCCGTTTTTGGGTCTAGTTTTAGGACTATTTCTGGGTGATTTTCTGAGAGCTTTTGGGCCCGTATTTGGGTCAATTTTTGAGTCATTTTTGGGCGATTTATGGGCCATTTTGGGGTGATTTTTGGGTCATTTTTTGGGCTATTTTGAGCCTATTTTTCAGTGATTTATAGGCGGAATTTTGGGTTATTTTACGGCCCATTTTGGTTCATTTTGGAGGCCATTTTTAGGGCCATTTTGGGGCCATTTTTGGGTCATTTTTGGGTCATTTTTAGGCAATTTTTGGGTCATTTTGGAGGCCTTTTAGGGGCTATTTTTGGGCCATTTTGGGTCATTTTTAGGTCATT
>JAVTVJ010002622.1:0-24544 GCA_034509425.1 Eopsaltria australis
CTTTTCCATCCAACGTTGACTTTTTCACCCAAATGAGGCGTTTTTATCTCAAAATTCATCCCCATTGACCAAAATCTTGGGGTTTGGTCCAACGGGGGCGTTTTTATTCCAAAATTTGTCCCATTGATGTTGAACCTTGACTTTTCCACCCAACATTGCCTTTTCCACCCAACTGGGCCTTTTTACGCCAAATTCATCCCCATTGAGGTCCAACATTGACTTTTCCATACAATTAGGGAGTTTTTACCCAAAATTCTTCCCCATTGACCAAAATCTTGGGGTTTGGTCCAAAGGGATCGTTTTTATCCCGAAAATTGTCCCATTGATGTTGAATCTTGACTTTTCCACCCAACTGGGTGTTTTTATCCAAAAATCCATCCCCCTTGAGGCCCAGCGTTGTCTTTTCCACCCAACTGGGCATTTTTATTCCAAATCCATCCTCGTTGATGTCCGACGTTGACTTTTCTACCCAATTGGGGCGTTTTTATCCTAAAATTTGTCCCTATTGAAGTCCAATATTGGCTTTTCCACCCAACGTTGACTTTTCCGTCCAATTGGAGCGTTTTTATCCCAAAACTCATCCCTGTTGAGATCCAACCTTGACTTTTTTATCCAACGTTGACTTTTTCACCCAATTGGGACGTTTTTATCCCAAAAATTCATCCCCATTGACCAAACTCTTCCGGTTTGGTCCAACGGGGGCGTTTTTATCCCAAAATTTGTCCCCGTTGAGGTCCAATATTGACTTTTTTACCCAACGCTGACTTTTGAATTCAATTGTAGCGTTTTTATTTTAAAACACATCCCTGTTGAGATCCAACCTTGATTTTTCCATCCAACGTTGACTTTTTCACCCAAATGGAGAGTTTTTATCCCAAAATTCATCCCCATTGACCAAAATCTTGGGGTTTTGATCCAACGGGGGCGTTTTTATCCCAAAATTTGTCCCATTGATGTTGAACCTTGACTTTTCCACCCAACATTGGCTTTTCCACCCAACTGGGCCTTTTTACCCAAATTCATCCCCATTGAGGTCCAACATTGACTTTTCCATACAATTAGGGAGTTTTTACCCCAAAATTCTTTCCCATTGACCAAAATCTTGGGGTTTGGTCCAAAGGGAGCGTTTTTATCCCGAAATTTGTCCCATTGATGTTGAATCTTGACTTTTCCACCCAACTGGGTGTTTTTTATCCAAAAATCCATCCCCCTTGAGGCCCAGCGTTGGCTTTTCCACCCAACTGGGCATTTTTATTCCAAATCCATCCTCGTTGACGTTAGACGTTGACTTTTCTACCCAATTGGGGCGTTTTTATCCTAAAATTTGTCCCATTGAAGTCCAATATTGGCTTTTCCACCCAAAGTTGACTTTTCCGTCCAATTGGAGCGTTTTTATCCCAAAACTCATCCCTGTCGAGTTCCAACCTTGACTTTTCCATCCAACGTTGACTTTGTCACCCAATTGGGACGTTTTTATTCTCAAATTCATCCCCATTGACCAAACTCTCTGGGTTTGGTCCAACAGGGGGCGTTTTTATTTCAAAATTCTCCCATGATGTTGGAACATTGACCTTTCCACCCAACACTGACTTTTCCACCCAATTGGGGCATTTTTATCACAAATCCATCCTCATTGATGCCCAACTTTGACTTTTCTACCCAAATGGAGCGTTTTTATCCCAAAAATTCATCTTCATTGACTAAAGTCGTGGGTTTTGATCCAACGGGGGCGTTTTTATCCCAAAATTTGTCCCATTGATGTTGAACCTTGACTTTTCCACCCAACATTGGCTTTTCCACCCAACTGGGCCTTTTTACCCCAAATTCATCCCCATTGAGGTCCAACATTGACTTTGCCATACAATTAGGGAGTTTTTACCCCAAAATTCTTCCCCATTGACCAAAATCTTGGGGTTTGGTCCAAAGGGAGCATTTTTTTCCCGAAATTTGTCCCATTGATGTTGAATCTTGACTTTTCCACCCAACTGGGTGTTTTTATCCAAAAAATCCATCCCCCTTGAGGCCCAGCGTTGGCTTTTCCACCCAACTGGGCATTTTTATTCCAAATCCATCCTCGTTGATGTCCGACGTTGAATTTCTACCCAAGTGGGGCGTTTTTATCCTAAAATTTGTCCCCATGGAAGTCCGAATATTGGCTTTCCAACCCAACGTTGACTTTTTCACCAAAATGGAGCGTTTTATCTCCAAAATTCATCCCCATTGGACCAAAAATCTTGGGTTTGGTTCCAACGCGGGCGTTTTATCTCAAAATTGTGTCCCATGATGTTTTGAACATTGACCTTTCCACCAACACTGACTTTCCACCAATTGCGGCATTTTTATCACAAATCCATCCTCATGATGCCATCGTGCTTTTCCATCCAATTGGAGCGTTTTTATCCCAAAATTCATCCCCATTGACCAAAGTCGTGGGTTTTGACCCAACGGGGGCGTTTTTATCCCAAAATTTGTCCCAATGATGTTGAACCTTGACTTTTCCACCCAACATTGGCTTTTCCACCCAACTGGGCCTTTTTACCCCCAATTCATCCCCATTGAGGTCCAACATTGACTTTTCCATACAATTAGGGAGTTTTACCCCAAAATTCTTCCCCATTGACCAAAATCTTGGGGTTTGGTCCAAAGGGAGCGTTTTTATCCCGAAATTTGTCCCATTGATGTTGAATCTTGACTTTTCCACCCAACTGGGTGTTTTTATCCAAAAATCCATCCGCCTTGAGGCCCAGCGTTGTCTTTTCCACCCAACTGGGCATTTTTATTCCAAATCCATCCTCGTTGATGTCCGACGTTGACTTTTCTACCCAATTGGGGCGTTTTTATCCTAAAATTTGTCCCCATTGAAGTCCAATATTGGCTTTTCCACCCAACGTTGACTTTTCCGTCCAATTGGAGCGTTTTATCCCAAAACTCATCCCTGTTGAGATCCAACCTTGACTTTTTTATCCAACGTTGACTTTTTCACCCAATTGGGACGTTTTTATCCCAAAAATTCATCCCCATTGACCAAAGTCGTAGGTTTTGATCCAACGGGGGCGTTTTTATCCCAAAATTTGTCCCTGTTGAGGTCCAATCTTGACTTTTTCACCCAACGCTGACTTTTGAATCCAATTGTAGCGTTTTTATCTTAAAACACATCCCTGTTGAGATCCAACCTTGACTTTTCCATCCAGCGTTGACTTTTTCACCCAAATGGAGCGTTTTTATCCCAAAATTCATCCCCATTGACCAAAATCTTGGGGTTTGGTCCAACGGGGGCGTTTTTATCTCAAAATTTCTCCCATTGATGTTGAACATTGACCTTTCCAACCCAACACTGACTTTTGCACCCAATTGGGGCATTTTTATCACAAATCCATCCTCATTGATGCCCAACTTTGACTTTTCTACCCAATTGGAGCGTTTTTATCCCAAAATTCATCCACATTGACCAAAGTCGTGGGTTTTGTTCCAACGGGGGCGTTTTTATCCCAAAATTTGTCCCATTGATGTTGAACCTTGACTTTTCCACCCAACATTGGCTTTTCCACCCAACTGGGCCTTTTTACCCAAATTCATCCCCATTGAGGTCCAACATTGACTTTTCCATACAATTAGGGAGTTTTTACCCCAAAATTCTTCCCCATTGACAAAAATCTTGGCGTTTGGTCCAACGGGGGTTTTTATCTTGCAAAATTTGTCCATTGATGTTGAAACATTGACCTTTCCACCCAACACTGACTTTCCACCAATTGGGGCTTTTTATCACAATCCATCGCTCCATGATGCCCAACTTTGACTCTACCCATATGGAGCGTTTTTATCCCAAAATTTCATCTTCATTGACAAAGTCGTGGGTTTTGATCCAACGGGGGCGTTTTTATTCCCAAAATTTGGTCCCATTATGTGAACCTTGACTTTTCCACCCAACATTGGCTTTTCCACCCACCTGCGCCTTTTTACCCCAAATTCATCCCCATGAGGTCCAACATTGACTTTTCCATACAATTAGGGAGTTTTTTACCCCAAAATTCTTCCCCATTGACCAAAATCTTGGGGTTTGGTCCAAAGGGAGCGTTTTTATCCCGAAATTTGTCCCATTGATGTTGAATCTTGACTTTTCCACCCAACTGGGTGTTTTTATCCAAAAATCAATCCCCCTTGAGGCCCAGCGTTGGCTTTTCCACCCAACTGGGCATTTTTATTCCAAATCCATCCTCGTTGATGTCCGACGTTGACTTTTCTACCCAATTGGGGCGTTTTTATCCTAAAATTTGTCCCCATTGAATTCCAATATTGGCTTTTCCACCCAACGTTGACTTTTCCGTCCAATTGGAGCGTTTTTATCCCAAAACGCATCCCTGTTGAGTTCCAACCTTGAGTTTTTTATCCAACGTTGACTTTTTCACCCAAATGGGACGTTTTTATCCCAAAAATTCATCCCCATTGACCAAACTCTTCCAGTTTGGTCCAACGGGGGCTTTTTTATCCCAAAATTTGTCCCCGTTGAGGTCCAATATTGACTTTTTCACCCAACGCTGACTTTTGAATCCAATTGTAGCGTTTTTATCTCAAAACTCATCCCTGTTGAGATCCAACTTTGACTTTTCCATCCAGCGTTGACTTTTTCACCCAAATGGAGCGTTTTTATCCCAAAATTCATCCCCATTGACCAAAATCTTGGGGTTTGGTCCAAAGGGGGCGTTTTTATCACAAAATTTCTCCCATTGATGTTGAAAATTGACTTTTCCACCCAACACTGACTTTTCCACCCAATTGGGGCATTTTTATCACAAATCCATCCTCATAAACATAACGTTTACTTTTCTACCCAATTGGAGCATTTTTATCCCCAAATTCATCCCCATTGACCAAAGTTGTGGGTTTTGATTCCACGGGGGCGTTTTTATCCCAAAATTTGTCCCATTGATGTTGGACCTTGACTTTTCCACCCAACATTGGCTTTTCCACCCAACTGGGCCTTTTTACACCCAATTCATCCCCATTGAGGTCCAACATTGACTTTTCCATACAATTAGGGAGTTTTTACCCCAAAATTCTTCCCCATTGACCAAAATCTTGGGGTTTGGTCCAAGGGAGCGTTTTTATCCCGAAATTTGTCCCATTGATGTTGAATTTTGACTTTTCCACCCAACTGGGTGTTTTTATCCAAAAATCCATCCCCCTTGAGGCCCAGCGTTGGCTTTTCCACCCAACTGGGCATTTTTATTCCAAATCCATCCTCGTTGATGCCAAACGTTGACTTTTCTACACAATTGGAGTGTTTTTGTCCTAAAATTTGTCCCCATTGAAGTCCAATATTGGCTTTTCCACCCAAAGTTGACTTTTCCGTCCAATTGGAGTGTTTTTATCCCAAAACTCATCCCTGTCGAGTTCCAACCTTGACTTTTCCATCCAACGTTGACTTTTTCACCCAATTGGGACGTTTTGATGCCAAAAATTCATCCCCATTGACCAAACTCTTCCGGTTTGGTCCAACGGGGCGTTTTTATCCCAAAATTTGTCCCCGTTGAGGTCCAATATTGACTTTTTCACCCAACGTTGACTTTTCCATCCAATTGGATCGTTTTTATCCCAAAACTCATCCCTGTTGAGATCCAACCTTGGTTTTTTCCATCCAGCGTTGACTTTTTCACCCAATTGGGACGTTTTCATCCCAAAAATTCATCCCCATTGACCAAAATGTTGGGGTTTGGTCCAACGGGGGCGTTTTTATCCCGAAATTTGTCCCCATTGAGGTCCAATATTGGCTTTTCCACCCCATGTTGAATTTTCCGTCCAATTGGAGTGTTTTTATCCCAAAACTCATCCCTGTTGAGTTCCAACCTTGACTTTTCCATCCAACGTTGACTTTTTCACCCAAGTGGGGTGTTGTTATCTCAAGATTAACCCCCATTGACCGAAATCTTGGGTTTTGGTGGTATGGGGGAGTTTTTATCCCGAAATTTGTCCCCATTGAGGTCCAATATTGACTTTTCCACCCAACACTGACTTTTCCACACAATTGGGGCATTTTTATCACAAATCCATCCTCATAAACCCAACGTTGACTTTTCCATCCAATTTGAGCATTTTTATCCCCAAATTCATCCCCATTGGCCAAAGTCGTGGGTTTTGATCCAACGGGGGCGTTTTTATCCCAAAATTTGTCCCATTGATGTTGAACCTTGACTTTTCTACACAACATTGGCTTTTCCACCCAACTGGGCCTTTTTACCCCAAATTCATCCCCAGTGAGGTCCAACATTGACTTTTCCATACAATTAGGGAGTTTTTACACCAAAATTCTTCCCCATTGACCAAAATCTTGGGGTTTGGTCCAAAGGGAGCGTTTTTATCCCTAAATTTGTCCCATTGATGTTGAATCTTGACTTTTCCACCCAACTGGGTGTTTTTATCCAAAAATCCATCCCCCTTGAGGCCCAGCGTTGTATTTTCCACCCAACTGGGCATTTTTATTCCAAATCCATCCTCGTTGATGTCCGACGTTGACTTTTCTACCCAATTGGGGCGTTTTTATCCCGAAATTTGTCCCCATGGAAGTCCAATATTGGCTTTTCCACCCAAAGTTGACTTTTCCGTCCAATTGGAGCGTTTTTATCTTAAAACACATCCCTGTTGAGATCCAACCTTGATTTTTCCATCCAACGTTGACTTTTTTACCCAAATGGAGCGTTTTTATCCCAAAATTCATCCCCATTGACCAAAATCTTGGGGTTTGGTCCAACGGGGGCGTTTTTATCTCAAAATTTGTCCCATTGATTTTGAACATTGACCTTTCCACCCAACACTGACTTTTCCACCCAATTGGGGCATTTTTATCACAAATCCATCCTCATTGAAGCCCGACGTTGACTTTTCTACCCAATTGGAGCATTTTTATCCCAAAAATTATCATCTTCATTGACCAGTCGTGGGTTTTGATCCAATCCATGTTATCCTGTACTTGTCCATTGATGCTGAAAATTGACTCTTTCCACCTTAACACTGACTCTTTTTCCACCAACTGCCTTCTCCTTTTACCCCAAATTCATCCCCATTGAGGTCCAACACTGACTTTTCCATACAATTAGGCAGTTTTTACCCCAAAATTCTTCCCCATTGAAAAAAAACCTTGGGGTTTGGTCCAAAGGGAGCGTTTTTATCCCAAAATTTGTCCCATTGATGTTGAATCTTGACTTTTCCACCCAACTGGGTGTTTTTATCCAAAAATCCATCCCCCTTGAGGCCCAGCGTTGGCTTTTCCACCCAACTGGGCATTTTATTCCAAATCCATCCTCGTTGATGTCCGACGTTGACTTTTCTACCCAATTGGGGCGTTTTATCCTAAAATTTGTCCCCATGGAAGTCCAATATTGAGTTTTCCACCCAACATTGGCTTTTCCATCCAATTGGAGCGTTTTTATCCCAAAACTCATCCTGTTGAGATCCAACCTTGACTTTTCCATCCAACGTTGACTTTTTCACCCAATTGGGACGTTTTTATCCCAAAATTTCATCCCCATTGACCAAACTCTTCCGGTTTGGTCCAACGGGGGCGTTTTTATCCCAAAATTTGTCCCCGTTGAGGTCCAATATTGACTTTTTCACCCAACGTTGACTTTTCCATCCAATTGGATCGTTTTTATCCCAAAACTCATCCCTGTTGAGATCCAACCTTGGTTTTTTCCATCCAGCGTTGACTTTTTCACCCAATTGGGACGTTTTCATCCCAAAAATTCATCCCCATTGACCAAAATGTTGGGGTTTGGTCCAACGAGGGCGTTTTTATCCCAAAATTTGTCCCCATTGAGGTCCAATATTGGCTTTTCCACCCCATGTTGAATTTTCCGTCCAATTGGAGCGTTTTTATCCCAAAACTCATCCCTGTTGAGTTCCAACCTTGACTTTTCCATCCAACGTTGACTTTTTTCACCCAATTGGGGTGTTTTTATCTCAAGATTAACCCCCATTGACCAAAATCTTAGGTTTTGGTGGTATGGGGGAGTTTTTATCCCAAAATTTGTCCCCATTGAGGTCCAATATTGACTTTTCCACCCAACACTGACTTTTCCACCCAATTGGGGCATTTTTATCACAAATCCATCCTCATAAACCCAACGTTGACTTTTCCATCCAATTGGAGCATTTTTATCCCCAAATTCATCCCCATTGGCCAAAGTCGTGGGTTTTGATCCAACGGGGGCGTTTTTATCCCAAAATTTGTCCCATTGATGTTGAACCTTGACTTTTCCACCCAACATTGGCTTTTCCACCCAACTGGGCCTTTTTACCCCAAATTCATCCCCATTGAGGTCCAACATTGACTTTTCCATACAATTAGGCAGTTTTTACCCCAAAATTCTTCCCCATTGACCAAAATCTTGGGGTTTGGTCCAAAGGGAGCGTTTTTATCCCGAAATTTGTCCCATTGATGTTGAATCTTGACTTTTCCACCCAACACTGACTTTTCCACCCAATTGGGACATTTTTATCACAAATCCATCCTCATTGATGTCTGACCTTGACTTTTTTACCCAATTGGGGTGTTTTTATCCTAAAATTTGTCCACATTGAAGTCCAATAGTGGCTTTTCCACCCAAAGTTGACTTTTCCGTCCAATTGGAGCGTTTTAATCCCAAAACTCATCCCTGTTGAGATCCAACCTTGACTTTTTTATCCAACGTTGACTTTTTCACCCAATTGGGACGTTTTTATCCCAAAAATTCATCCCCATTGACCAAACTCTTCGGGTTTGGTCCAACGGGGGCGTTTTTATCCCAAAATTTGTCCCCGTTGAGGTCCAACATTGACTTTTTCACCCAACATTGACTTTTCTGTCCAATTGGAGTGTTTTTATCCCAAAACTCATCCCTGTTGAGATCCAACCTTGACTTTTCCATCCAACGTTGACTTTTTTACCCAAATGGAGCGTTTTTATCTCAAAATTCATCCCCATTGACCAAAATCTTGGGGTTTGGTCCAACGGGGGCGTTTTTATCGCAAAATTTGTCCCATTGATGTTGAACATTGACCTTTCCACCCAACACTGACTTTTCCACCCAATTGGGGCATTTTTATCACAAATCCATCCTCCTAAACTTAACGTTGACTTTTCTACCCAATTGGAGCATTTTAATCCCAAAATTCATCTTCATTGCCCAAAGTCGTGGGTTTTGATCCAACGGGGGCGTTTTTATCCCAAAATTTGTCCCATTGATGTTGAATCTTGACTTTTCCACCCAACTGGGTGTTTTTATCCAAAAATCCATCTCCCTTGAGGCCCAGCGTTGGCTTTTCCATCCAACTGGGCATTTTTATTCCAAATGCATCCTCGTTGATGTCCGACGTTGACTTTTCTACCCAATTGGGGCGTTTTTATCCTAAAATTGGTCCCCATGGAAGTCCAATATTGGCTTTTCCACCCAACGTTGACTTTTCTGTCCAATTGGAGCATTTTTATCCCAAAACTCATCCCTGTTTAGATCCAACCTTGACTTTTCCATCCAACGTTGACTTTTTTACCCAAATGGAGCGTTTTTATCTCAAAATTCATCCCCATTGAACAAACTCTTCCGGTTTGGTCCAACGGGGGCGTTTTTATCTCAAAATCTGTCCCATTGATGTTGAACATTGACTTTTCCACCCAACACTGACTTTTCCACCCATTTGGGGCATTTTTATCACAAATCCATCCTCATTGATGCCCAACTTTGACTTTTCTACCCAAATGGAGCGTTTTTATCCCAAAATTCATCCCCATTGACCAAAGTCGTGGGTTTTGATCCAATGAGGGCGTTTTTATCCCGAAATTTGTGCCATTGATGTTGAATCTTGACTTTTCCACCCAACTGGGTGTTTTTATCCAAAAGTCCATCCCCCTTGAGGCCCAGCGTTGTCTTTTCCACCCAACTGGGCATTTTTATTCCAAATCCATCCTCGTTGATGTCCGACGTTGACTTTTCTACCCAATTGGGGCGTTTTTATCCTAAAATTTGTCCCCATTGAAGTCCAAAATTGGCTTTTCCACCCAACGTTGACTTTTCCGTCCAATTGGAGCGTTTTTATCCCAAAACTCATCCCTGTTGAGATCCAACCTTGACTTTTTTATCCAGCGTTGACTTTTTCACCCAACTGGAGCGTTTTTATTCCAAAAATTCATCCCCATTGACCAAACTCTATGGGTTTGGTCCAACGGGGGCGTTTTTATCCCAAAATTTGTCCCCGTTGAGGTCCAATATTGACTTTTTCACCCAACGCTGACTTTTGAATCCAATTGTAGCGTTTTTATCTCAAAACTCATCCCTGTTGAGATCCAACCTTGATTTTTCCATCCAGCGTTGACTTTCTCACCCAAATGGAGCATTTTTATCCCAAAATTCATCCCCATTGACCAAAATCTTGGGGTTTGGTGGTATGGGGAGTTTTAATGCCCGAAATTTGTCCCATTGATGTTGAACATTGACCTTTCCACCCAACACTGACTTTTCCGCCCAATTGGGGCATTTTATCACAAATCCATCCTCATTGATGCCCAACTTTGACTTTTCTACCCAAATGGAGCGTTTTTATCCCAAAATTCATCCCCATTGACCAAAGTCGTGGGTTTTGATCCAACGGGGGCGTTTTTATCCCAAAATTTGTCCCATTGATGTTGAACCTTGACTTTTCCACCCAACATTGGCTTTTCCACCCAACTGGGCCTTTTTTACCCAAATTCATCCCCATAGGTCCAACATTGACTTTTCCAACGAATTAGGAGTTTTACCCCAAAATTCTTCCCATTGACCAAAAACTTGGGTTGTCCAAAGCGAGCGTTTTATCCCCAAAATTGTCCCATGATGTTGAATCTTGACTTTTCCACCCAACTGGGTGTTTTTATCCAAAAATCCATCCCCCTTGAGGCCCAGCGTTGGCTTTTCCACCCAACTGGGCATTTTTTTCCAAATCCATCCTCGTTGACGTTAGACGTTGACTTTTCTACCCAATTGGGGCGTTTTTATCCTAAAATTTGTCCCCATTGAAGTCCAATATTGGCTTTTCCACCCAAAGTTGACTTTTCTGTCCAATTGGAGCGTTTTTATCCCAAAACTCATCCCTGTTGAGATCCAACCTGGACTTTTCCATCCAACGTTGACTTTTTCACCCAATTGGGACGTTTTTATCCCAAAATTCATCCCCATTGACCAAAATCTTGGGGTTTGGTCCAACGGGGGCGTTTTTATCTTAAAATTTTTCCCATTGATGTTGAACATTGACCTTTCCACCCAACACTGACTTTTCCACCCAATTGGGGCATTTTTATTCCAAATCCATCCTCATTGAAACCCGGCGTTTAATTTTCTACCTAATTGGAGCAATTTATCCCAAAAATTCATCCCCATTGACCAAAGTCGTGGGTTTTGGTCCAAAGGGAGCGTTTTTATCCCGAAATTTGTCCCATTGATGTTGAATCTTGACTTTTCCACCCAACATTGGCTTTTCCACCCAACTGGCCTTTTACCCCAAATTCATCCCCATTGAGGTCCAACATTGACTTTTCCATACAATTAGGGAGTTTTTACCCCAAAATTCTTCCCCATTGACCAAAACCTTGGGGTTTGGTCCAAAGGGAGCGTTTTATCCCAAAATTTGTCCCATTGATGTTGAATCTTGACTTTTCCACCCAACCGGGTGTTTTTATCCAAAAATCCATCCCCCTTGAGGCCCAGCGGTGGCTTTTCCACCCAACTGGGCATTTTTATTCCAAATCCATCCTCGTTGATGTCCGACGTTGACTTTTCTACCCAATTGGGGCGTTTTTATCCTAAAATTTGTCCCCATTGAAGTCCAATATTGGCTTTTCCACCCAAAGTTGACTTTCCGTCCAATTGGAGCGTTTTTATCCCCAAACTCATCCCTGTTGAGTTCCAACCTTGACTTTTCCATCCAGCCTTGACTTTTTCACCCAACTGGAGCGTTTTTATCCCAAAATTCATCCCCATTGACCAAACTCTTCCGGTTTGGTCCAACGGGGGCGTTTTTATCCCAAAATTTGTCCCCGTTGAGGTCCAATATGGACTTTTTCACCCAACGTTGACTTTTCCATCCAATTGGAGCGTTTTTATCCCAAAACTCATCCCTGTTGAGATCCAACCTTGAGTTTTTTATCCAACGTTGACTTTTTCACCCAAATGAGACGTTTTTATCCCAAAAATTCAGCCCCATTGACCAAACTCTTCCGGTTTGGTCCAACGGGGGCGTTTTTATCCCAAAATTTGTCCCCGTTGAGGTCCAATATTGACTTTTTCACCCAACGTTGACTTTTCCATCCAATTGGAGCGTTTTTATCCCAAAACTCATCCCTGTTGAGATCCAACCTTGATTTTTCCATCCAGCTTTGACTTTTTCACCCAAATGGAGTTTTTTTATCCCAAAATTCATCCCCATTGACCAAAATCTTGGGGTTTGGTCCAACGGGGGCGTTTTTATCCCGAAATTTTTCCCATTGACATTGAACAATTCCTTTTCCACCCAACATTGGCTTTCCCAACCAATTGGGGCATTTTTAGCACAAATCCATCCTCATTGATGCCCAACTTTGACTTTTCTACCCAATTGGAGCGTTTTTATCCCAAAAATTCATCCCCATTGGCCAAAGTCGTGGGGTTTGGTCCAACGGGGGCGTTTTTATCCCAAAATTTGTCCCATTGATGTTGAATCTTGACTTTTCCACCCAACTGGGTGTTTTTATCCAAAAATCCATCCCCCTTGAGGCCCAGCGTTGTCTTTTCCATCCAACTGGGCATTTTTATTCCAAATGCATCCTCGTTGATGTCCGACGTTGACTTTTCTACCCAATTGGGGCGTTTTTATCCTAAAATTGGTCCCCATGGAAGTCCAATATTGGCTTTTCCACCCGACGTTGACTTTTCCGTCCAATTGGAGCATTTTTATCCCAAAACTCATCCCTGTTTAGATCCAACCTTGACTTTTCCATCCAACGTTGACTTTTTTACCCAAATGGAGCGTTTTTATCTCAAAATTCATCCCCATTGAACAAACTCTTCCGGTTTGGTCCAACGGGGGCGTTTTTATCTCAAAATCTGTCCCATTGATGTTGAACATTGACTTTTCCACCCAACACTGACTTTTCCACCCATTTGGGGCATTTTTATCACAAATCCATCCTCATTGATGCCCAACTTTGACTTTTCTACCCAAATGGAGCGTTTTTATCCCAAAATTCATCCCCATTGACCAAAGTCGTGGGTTTTGATCCAATGAGGGCGTTTTTATCCCGAAATTTGTCCCATTGATGTTGAATCTTGACTTTTCCACCCAACTGGGTGTTTTTATCCAAAAGTCCATCCCCCTTGAGGCCCAGCGTTGTCTTTTCCACCCAACTGGGCATTTTTATTCCAAATGCATCCTCGTTGATGTCCGACGTTGACTTTTCTACCTAACTGGGGTGTTTTTTTCCTAAAATTTGTCCCCATTGAAGTCCAATATTGTCTTTTCCAACCAAAGCTGACTTTTCCGTCCAATTGGAGCATTTTTATCCGAAAACTCATTCCACTGTCGGTTCCCAACCTTGACTTTCCATTCCAACGTTGACTTTTCACCCAAATTGGACGTTTCCATCCCAAAAATTCATCCCCATTGACCCAAAATGTTGGGGTTTGGTCCAACCGAGGGCGTTTATTTCAAAATTTGTCCCCATTGAGTCCAAATATGCAGTTTTCCCACCCAATGCTGAATTTTCCGTCCAATTGACGAGCGTTTTTATCCCAAAACTCATCCCTGTTGAGTTCCAACCTTGACTTTTCCATCCAACGTTGATCTTTTCACCCCAATTGGTGTTTTATCCCAAGATTAACCCCCATTGACCAAAATCTTGGGTTTTGGTGGTATGGGGGAGTTTTTATCCCGAAATTTGTCCCCATTGAGGTCCAATATTGACTTTTCCACCCAACACTGACTTTTCCACCCAATTGGGGCATTTTTATCACAAATCCATCCTCATTGATGCCCGAAGTTGACTTTTCTACCCAATTGGAGCATTTTTATCCCCAAATTCATCCCCATGGGCCAAAGTCGTGGGTTTTGATCCAACGGGGGCGTTTTTATCCCAAAATTTGTCCCATTGATGTTGAACCTTGACTTTTCCACCCAACATTGCCTTTTCCACCCAACTGGGCCTTTTTACCCCAATTTCATCCCCATTGAGGTCCAACATTGACTTTTCCATACAATTAGGGAGTTTTTACCCCAAAATTCTTCCCCATTGACCAAAATCTTGGGGTTTGGTCCAAAGTGAGCGTTTTTATCCCAAAATTTGTCCCATTGATGTTGAATCTTGACTTTTCCACCCAACTGGGTGTTTTTATCCAAAAATCCATCCCCCTTGAGGCCCAGCGTTGGCTTTTCCACCCAACTGGGCATTTTTATTCCAAATCCATCCTCGTTGATGTCCGACGTTGACTTTTCTACCCAAGTGGGGGGTTTTATTACTAAATTTGTCCCCATTGAAGTCCAATTTGCTTTTCCACCCCAAAGTTGACTTTCTGTCCAATTGGAGCGTTTATCCAAACTCATCCCTTTAAGGTCCCAACCATGATTTTTCCATCCAGCGTTGACTTTTTCACCCAAATGGAGCGTTTTTATTTCCACAATTCATCCCCATTGACCAACTTCTCCTGTTTGGTTCCAAACGGGGGCGTTTTTATCTCAAAATTGTCCCCGCTTGAGGTCAATATGACTTTTTCACCCAACGTTGACTTTTCCATCCAATTGGATCGTTTTTATCCCAAAACTCATCCCTGTTGAGATCCAACCTTGACTTTTCCATCCAACGTTGACTTTTTTACCCAAATGGAGCGTTTTTATCTCAAAAATCATCCCCATTGACCAAAATCTTGGGGTTTGGTCCAACGGGGGCGTTTTTATCTCAAAATTTGTCCCATTGATGTTGAACATTGACCTTTCCACCCAACACTGACTTTTCCACCCAATTGGGGCATTTTTATCACAAATCCATCGTCATTGATGCCCAACCTTGACTTTTCTACCCCAATGGAGCGTTTTTATCCCAAAATTCATCTTCATTGACCAAAGTCGTGGGTTTTGATCCAACGGGGGCGTTTTTATCCCAAAATTTGTCCCATTGATGTTGAACCTTGACTTTTCCACCCAACATTGGCTTTTCCACCCAACTGGGCCTTTTTACCCCAAATTCTTCCCCATTGAGGTCCAACATTGACTTTTCCATACAATTAGGGAGTTTTTACCCCAAAATTCTTCCCCATTGACCAAAATCTAGGGGTTTGGTCCAAAGGGAGCGTTTTTATCCCGAAATTTGTCCCATTGATGTTGAATCTTGACTTTTCCACCCAACTGGGTGTTTTTATCCAAAAATCCATCCCCCTTGAGGCCCAGCGTTGGCTTTTCCACCCAACTGGGCATTTTTATTCCAAATCCATCCTCGTTGATGTCCGACATTGACTTTTCTACCCAATTGTGGCGTTTTTAATCCAAAATTCATCCCCATTGACCAAACTCTTCCGCTTTGGTCCAACGGGGGCGTTTTTATCCCAAAATTTGTCCCCGTTGAGGTCCAATATTGACTTTTTCACCCAACGTTGACTTTTCCATCCAATTGGGGCGTTTTTATCCGAAAACACATCCCTGTTGAGATCCAACCTTGATTTTTCCATCCAACGTTGATTTTTTAACCAAATGGAGCGTTTTATCTCAAAATTCATTCCCATATGCCACTGGATTTGCGTCCACGGGGCGTTTTATCTCAATTTGTCCCATTGATTTGAACAGTTGACCTTTACCACCCAAACTGACTTTTCACCCCAAATTGGAGGCATATTTATCACAATCAATCCTCATTGGATGCCCAACTATTGACTTTGTCTGCCCAATTGGGAGCATTTTTATCACAAAATTCATCCCCTTGGCCAAAGTCTGGTTTTATCCAACGGGGAGCGTTTGTATCCAAAATTTGTCCCATTGAATGTTGAACCTTGGACTTGTTCTACCCAACATAGACTTTTCCACCCAACTGGCCATTTTACCCCCAAATTCATCCCCCATTGAGGTCCAACATTGACTTTTCCATACAATTAGTGATTTTTTACCCCAAAATTCTTCCCCATTGACCAAATTCTTGGGGTTTGGTCCAAAGGGAGCGTTTTTATCCCGAAATTTGTCCCATTGATGTTGAATCTTGACTTTTCCACCCAACTGGGTGTTTTTAATCCAAAAATCCATCCCCCTTGAGGCCCAGCGTTGTCTTTTCCACCCAACTGGGCATTTTTATTCCAAATCCATCCTCGTTGATGTCCGACGTTGACTTTTCAACCCAATTGGGGCGTTTTTATCCTAAAATTTGTCCTTATGGAAGTCCAATATTGGCTTTTCCACCCAACGTTGACTTCTCCGTCCAATTGGAGCGTTTTTATCCCAAAACTCATCCCTGTTGAGATCCAACCTTGACTTTTCCATCCAACGTTTACTTTTTCACCCAATTGGGACGTTTTTATCCCAAAATTCATTCCCATTGACCAAAATCTTTGGGTTTGGTCCAACGGGGGCGTTTTTATCTCAAAATTTGTCCCATTGATGTTGAACATTGAATTTTCTACCCAACACTGACTTTTCCACCAAATTGCGACATTTTTATAACAAATCCATCCTCATTGATGCCCAACGTTGACTTTTCTACCCAATTGGAGCATTTTTATCCCAAAAATTCATCCCCATTGGCCAAAATGTTGGGTTTTGGTCCAACGGGGGCGTTTTTATCCCCAAATTTGTCCCATTGATGTTTAACCTTGACTTCTTCACCCAACATTGCCTTTTCCACCCAACTGGGCCTTCTTTACCCCAAATTCATCCCCGTGAGGTCCAACATGACTTTTCCATACAATTAGGGAGTTTACCCCAAATTTTCCCCATTGACCAAAATCTGGGGTTTGCGTCCAAAGGACGTTTTATCCCAAAATTTGTCCCGATGATGTTGAATCTTGACTTTTCCACCCAACTGGGTGTTTGTTATCCAAAAAATCCATCCCCCTTGAGGCCCAGCGTTGGCTTCTTTTCCACCACACTGGGCATTTTTATTCCAAATCCATCCTCGTTGATGTCCGACGTTGACTTTTCTACCAGCATTGGGGCGTTTTTATCATAAAATTTGTCCCCATTGAAGTCCAATATTGGCTTTTCCACCCAAAGTTGACTTTTCCATCCAATTGGAGCGTTTTTATCCCAAAACTTATCCCTGTCGAGTTCCAAACTTGACTTTTCCATCCAACGTTGACTTTTTCACCCAATTGGGACGTTTTTATCCCAAAAATTCACCCCCATTGACCAAACTCTTCCGGTTTGGTCCAACGGGGGCGTTTTTATCCCAAAATTTGTCCCCGTTGAGGTCCAATATTGAGTTTTTCACCCAACGTTGAACTATTTCCATCCGGATCGTTTTTATCCCAAAACTCATCCCTGTTGAGATCCAACCTGGTTTTCCAGTCCAGCGTTGACTTTTTCACCCAATTGGAGCATTTTTATCCCAAAATTCATCCCCATTGACCAAAATGTTGGGGTTTTGTCCAACGGGGGCGTTTTTATCCCGAAATTTGTCCCCATTGAGGTCTAATATTAGCTTTTCCACCCCATGTTGGATTTTCCGTCCAATTGGAGCGCTTTTATCCCAAAACTCATCCCTGTTGAGTTCCAACCTTGACTTTTCCATCCAACGTTGACTTTTTCACCCAATTGGGGTGTTTTTATCCCAAGATTAACACCCATTGACCAAAATCTTAGGTTTTGGTGGTATGGGGGAGTTTTTATCTCAAAATTTGTCCCCATTGAGGTCCAATATTGACTTTTCCACCCAACACTGACTTTTCCACCCAATTGGGGCATTTTTATCACAAATCCATCCTCATTGATGCCCAACTTTGACTTTTCTACCCAATTGGAGCGTTTTATCCCAAAATTCATCTTCATTGACCAAAGTCGTGGGTTTTGATCCAACGGGGGCGTTTTTATCCCAAAATTTGTCCCATTGATGTTGAAGCTTGACTTTTCCACCCAACATTGCCTTTTCCACCCAACTGGGCCTTTTTACCCCAAATTCATCCCCATTGAGGTCCAACATTGACTTTTCCATACAATTAGGGAGTTTTTACCCCAAAATTCTTCCCCATTGACCAAAATCTTGGGGTTTGGTCCAAAGGGAGCGTTTTATCCCGAAATTTGTCCCATTGATGTTGAATCTTGACTTTTCCACCCAACTGGGTGTTTTTATCCAAAAATCCATCCCCCTTGAGGCCCAGCGTTGGCTTTTCCACCCAACTGGGCATTTTTATTCCAAATCCATCCTCGTTGACGTTAGACGTTGACTTTTCGACCCAATTGGGAAGTTTTTATCCTAAAATTTGTCCCCATTGAAGTCCAATATTGGCTTTTCCACCCAACGTTGACTTTTCCGTCCAATTGGAGCGTTTTTATCCCAAAACTCATCCCTGTCGAGTTCCATTCTTGACTTTTCCATCCAACGTTGACTTTTTCACCCAATTGGGACGTTTTCATACCAAAAATTCACCCCCATTGACCAAACTCTATGGGTTTGGTCCAACGGGGGCGTTTTTATCCCAAAATTTGTCCCCGTTGAGGTCCAATATTGACTTTTTCCCCCAACATTGACTTTTCCATCCAATTGGATCGTTTTTATCCCAAAACTCATCCCTGTTGAGATCCAACCTTGATTTTTCCATCCAGCGTTGACTTTTTCACCCAAATGGAGCGTTTTTATCCCAAAATTCATCCCCATTGACCGAAATCTTGGGGTTTGGTCCAACGGGGGCGTTTTTATCTCAAAATTTGTCCCATTGATGTTGAACACTGACCTTTCCACCCAACACTGACTTTTCCACCCAATTGGGGCATTTTTATCACAAATCCATCCTCATAAACTTAGCGTTGACTTTTCTACCCAATTGGAGCATTTTTATCCCCAAATTCATCCCCATTGACCAAAGTCGTGGGTTTTGATCCCACGAGGGCGTTTTTATCCCAAAATTTGTCCCATTGATGTTGAACCTTGACTTTTCCACCCAACATTGGCTTTTCCACCCAACTGGGCCTTTTTACCCCAAATTCATCCCATTGAGGGTCCAACATTGACTTTTCCAGCACAATTAGGGGTTTTACCCCAAAATTCTTCCCCATTGACCAAATTCTTGGGTTTTGGTCCAAAGCGAGCGTTTTTATCCCAAAATTTGTCCCATTGACATTGAACTATGACTTTTCCACCCAACATTGGCTTTCCCACCCAACTGGGCCTTTTTACCCAAAATTCATCCTTGTTGATTTCCAACCTTGACTTTTCTACCCAATTGGAGCATTTTTACCCCAAAATTCTTCCCCATTGAAGTCCAAAATGTTGGGATTTGGTCCAACGGGGTCGTTTTTATCCCAAAATTTGTCCCCATTGAAGTCCAATATTGGCTTTTCCACACAATGTTGAATTTTCCGTCCAATTGGAGCGCTTTTATCGCAAAACTCATCCCTGTTGAGTTCCAACTTTGACTTTTACATCCAACGTTTACTTTTTCACCCAAATGGAGCGTTTTTATCCCAAAATTCATCCCCATTGACCAAAATCTTGGGTTTGGTCCAACGGGGGCGTTTTTATCTCAAAATTTGTCCCATTGATGTTGAACATTGACCTTTCCACCCAACACTGACTTTTCCGCCCAATTGGGGCATTTTAATCACAAATCCATCCTCATTGATGCCCAACTTTGACTTTTCTACCCAAATGGAGCGTTTTTATCCCAAAATTCATCCCCATTGACCAAAGTCTTTGGTTTTGATCCAACGGGGGCGTTTTTATCCCAAAATTTGTCCCATTGATGTTGAACCTTGACTTTTCCACCCAACATTGGCTTTTCCACCCAACTGGGCCTTTTTACCCCAAATTCATCCCCATTGAGGTCCAACATTGACTTTTCCATACAATTAGGGAGTTTTTACCCCAAAATTCTTCCCCATTGACCAAAATCTTGGGGTTTGGTCCAAAGGGAGCGTTTTTATCCCGAAATTTGTCCCATTGATGTTGAATCTTGACTTTTCCACCCAACTGGGTGTTTTTATCCAAAAATCCATCCCCCTTGAGGCCCAGCGTTGGCTTTTCCACCCAACTGGGCATTTTTATTCCAAATCCATCCTCGTTGACGTTAGACGTTGACTTTTCTACCCAATTGGGAAGTTTTTATCCTAAAATTTGTCCCCATTGAAGTCCAATATTGGCTTTTCCACCCAAAGTTGACTTTTCCGTCCAATTGGAGCGTTTTTATCCCAAAACTCATCCCTGTCGAGTTCCAACCTTGACTTTTTATCCAGCGTTGACTTTTTCACCCAATGGAGCGTTTTTATCCCAAAATTCATCCCCATTGACCAAAATCTTGGGGTTTGGTCCAACGGGGGCGTTTTTATCTCAAAATTTGTCCCATTGATGTTGAACATTGACCTTTCCACCCAACACTGACTTTCCACCCAATTGGGGCATTTTTCATCACAAATCCATCCTCATTGAAGCCCGACGTTTAATTTTCTACCCAATTGGAGCATTTTTATCCAAAAATTCATCCCCATTGACCAAAGTCGTGGGTTTTGATCCAACGGGGGCGTTTTTATCCCAGAATTTGTCCCCTTGATGTTGAACCTTGACTTTTCCACCCAACGTATTGGCTTTTCCACCCAACTGGGCCTTTTTACTAAATTCATCCCCGATGAGGTCCAACATTGACTTTTCCATACAATTAGGGGAGTTTATTTTTAAAATTTTATTGACCAAAATCTTGGGGTTTTGTCCAAAGGTAGCGTTTTTATCCCGAAATTTGTCCCATTGATGTTGAATCTTGACTTTTCCACCCAACTGGGTGTTTTTATCCAAAAATCCATCCCCCTTGAGGCCCAGCGTTGGCTTTCCACCCAACTGGGCATTTTTATTCCAAATCCATCCTCGTTGATGTCCGGCGTTGACTTTTCTACCCAATTGGGGCGTTTTTATCCTAAAATTTGTCCCCATTGAAGTCCAATATTGGCTTTTCCACCCAACGTTGACTTTTCCGTCCAATTGGAGCGTTTTTATCCCAAAACTCATCCCTGTTGAGATCCAACCTTGACTTTTCCATCCAACGTTTACTTTTTCACCCAAATGGAGCGTTTTTATCTCAAAATTCTTCCCCATTGACCAAAATCTTGGGGTTTGGTCCAACGGGGGCGTTTTTATCTCAAAATTTGTCCCATTGATGGTGAACATTGACCTTTCCACCCAACACTGACTTTTCCACCCAATTGGGGCATTTTTATCACAAATCCATCCTCATTGATGCCCAACCTTGACTTTTCTACCCAAATGGAGCGTTTTTATCCCAAAATTCATCCCCATTGACCAAAGTCGTGGGTTTTGATCCAACGGGGGCGTTTTTATCCCAAAATTTGTCCCATTGATGTTGAACCTTGACTTTTCCACCCAACATTAGCTTTTCCACCCAACTGGGCCTTTTTACCCCAAATTCATCCCCATTGAGGTCCAACATTGATGTTTCCATACAATTAGGGAGTTTGTACCCCAAAATTCTTCCCCATTGACCAAAATCTTGGGGTTTGGTCCAAAGGGAGCGTTTTTATCCCGAAATTTGTCCCATTGATGTTGAATCTTGGCTTTTCCACCCAACTGGGTGTTTTTATCCAAAAATCCATCCCCCTTGAGGCCCAGCGTTGTCTTTTCCACCCAACTGGGCATTTTTATTCCAAATCCATCCTCGTTGATGTCCGGCGTTGACTTTTCTACCCAATTGGGGCGTTTTTATCCTAAAATTTGTCCCCATTGAAGTCCAATATTGGCTTTTCCACCCAACGTTGACTTTTCCGTCCAATTGGAGCGTTTTTATCCCAAAACTCATCCCTATTGAGATCCAACCTTGACTTTTTATCCAGCGTTGACTTTTTCACCCAATTGGGACGTTTTTATTCCAAAATTCATCCCCATTGACAAAACTCTTCCGGTTTGGTCCAACGGGGGCGTTTTTATCCCAAAATTTGTCCCCGTTGAGGTCCAATATTGACTTTTCAACCAGCGTTGGCTTTTCCATCAATTGGGCGTTTTATCCCAAAACTCATCCCCTGACGAGATCCGGCTATGATTTTCCATCCAAAGCGTTGACTTTCTTTAAATGGGTTTATCCCAAAAATTCATCCCCGGTGACCAAAATCTTGGGGTTTGGTCCAGCGGAAGATTTTTATCTCAAAATTTGTCCCATTGATGGCCCAAGACGCTGACCTTTCCACCCAACACTGACTTTTCCACACCCAATTGGGGCATTTTATTCCAAAATCCATCCTGCGTTGATGTCAGCGTTGACTTTCTACCCAATTGGAGGCGTTTTTATCCTAAAATTTGTCCTTATGGAGTCCAATATAGGCTTTTCCATAGCGTTGACTTACCCAAATGGAGCGTTTTTATCTCAAAATTCACCCCCATTGACCAAAATCTTGGGGTTTGGTCCAACGGGGGCGTTTTTATCTCAAAATTTGTCCCATTGATGTTGAACATTGACCTTTCCACCCAACACTGACTTTTCCGCCCAATTGGGGCATTTTTATCACAAATCCATCCTCATTGATGCCCAACTTTGGCTTTTCTACCCAATTGGAGCGTTTTTATCCCAAAATTCATCCCCATTGACTAAAGTCGTGGGTTTTGATCCAACGGCGGCGTTTTTATCCCAAAATTTGTCCCATTGATGTTGGACCTTGACTTTTCCACCCAACATTGGCTTTTCCACCCAACTGGGCCTTTTTACCCCAAATTCATCCCCATTGAGGTCCAACATTGACTTTTCCATACAATTGGGGAGTTTTTACCCCAAAATTCTTCCCCATTGACCAAAATCTTGGGGTTTGGTCCAAAGGGAGCGTTTTTATCCCGAAATTTGTCCCATTGATGTTGAATCTTGACTTTTCCACCCAACTGGGTGTTTTTATCCAAAAATCCATCCCCCTTGAGGCCCAGCGTTGGCTTTTCCACCCAACTGGGCATTTTTATTCCAAATCCATCCTCGTTGATGTCCGACGTTGACTTTTCTACCCAATTGGGGTGTTTTTATCTTAAAATTTGTCCCCATGGAAGTCCAATATTGGCTTTTCCACCCAAAGTTGACTTTTCCGTCCAATTGGAGCGTTTTTATCCCAAAACTCATCCCTGTTGAGATCCAACCTTGACTTTTTTATCCAGCGTTGACTTTTTCACCCAACTGGAGCGTTTTTATTCCAAAATTCATCCCCATTGACTAAACTCTTCCGGTTAGGTCCAACGGGGGCGTTTTTATCCCAAAATTTGTCCCCGTTGAGGTCCAATATTGACTGTTTCAACTAAAGCTGACTTTTCCATCCAATTGGATCGTTTTTATCCCAAAACTCATCCCTGTTGAGATCCAACCTTGGTTTTTTCCATCCAGCGTTGACTTTTTCACCCAATTGGGACGTTTTCATCCCAAAAATTCATCCCCATTGACCAAAATGTTGGGGTTTGGTCCAACGAGGGCGTTTTTATCCTAAAATTTGTCCCCATTGAGGTCCAATATTGGCTTTTCCACCCCATGTTGTAATTTTCCGTCCAATTGGAGCGTTTTTATCCCAAAACTCCTCCCTGTTGAGTTCCAACCTTGACTTTTCCATCCAGCGTTGACTTTTTAACCCAATTGGGGTGTTTTTATCCCAAGATTAACCCCCATTGACCAAAATCTTAGGTTTTGGTGGTATGGGGGAGTTTTTATCCCAAAAATTTGTCCCCATGGAGGTCCAATATTTACTTTTTCACCCAACGTTGACTTTTCCGTCCAATTGGAGCGTTTTTATCCCAAAACTCATCCCTGTTGAGATCCAACCTTGATTTTTCCATCCGACGTTTACTTTTTCACCCAAATGGAGCGTTTTTATCTCAAAATTCATCCCCATTGACCAAAATCTTGGGGTTTGGTCCAACGGGGGCGTTTTTATCTCAAAATTTGACCCATTGATGTTGGACATTGACCTTTCCACCCAACACTGACTTTTCCACCCAATTGGGGCATTTTTATCACAAATCCATCCTCATTGAACCCCGACTTTTACTTTTCTACCCAATTGGAGCATTTTTATCCCAAAAATTCATCCCCAATTGCCAAAATGTTGGGGTTTGGTCCAACGGGGGCGTTTTTATCCCAAAATTTGTCCCATTGATGTTGAACCTTGACTTCTTCACCCAACATTGGCTTTTCCACACAACTGGGGCATTTTTATTTCAAAAATTCATCCCCATTGACCAAAATGTTCGGTTTTTGTCCAACGGGGCGTTTTTATCCTGAAATTTGTCCCCATTTAAGTCCAATAGTGACTTTTTCACCCAACGTTGACTTTTCCATCCAATTGGAGCGTTTTTATCTTAAAACTCATCCCTGTTGAGATCCAACCTTGACTTTCCCATCCAGCGTTGACTTTTTCACCC
>JAVTVJ010002623.1:0-12307 GCA_034509425.1 Eopsaltria australis
GGACACCCAAAATCCCCCAAATTCACCCCAAAATCCACTTCAGGTGCCCCTAAACCCCTCAGGGATCCCCAAAATCCACCAAATTCACCCCACAATCCCCCATATTCTACCTGGGACCCCCATCATCCCCTACATTTTCCCCCCAAGCCCTCAGATCGCCTCAAAACCCACTGCGTTAGCGCCACCTAGTGGCCGGGAGGTCTCAGTGCCTGCCGGGCTAGAGCCAGGCCGAGCAGGAGCTGCGCATGCGCCGCCTGCTGGGGGAGGAGTCGCCCGTCAGGCCACGCCCCTGGGGGCGGGGCCTGCGGCCTCTATGCAAATGAAGCGGCCTTAGATGGGAAAAATGACCAAATATGGAAAAGATGGCTGAAAATGGAGGAAAATGCGGTTTTTAGGGGGGAAAAGGGGATCTGGGGGCAGTTTGGGGCGATTTGGGGAAAATTGGGGCAGTTCTGGGTCATTTTGGGGACTTTTTGGGGAAGTTTTGGGTCATTTTGGGTCTTTTGGAGGGCTTGGGGAAACACTTGATGCAAATGATGTAAATGCGATTGATTAACGCTGATGGACTCTGCTTTTCATGCAAATGAAGTTTATTGCAAGGGAATGAATAAGATTTAATTGAATCACGCCTGTATTTATGCCAAAAAATGATGAATATTCACCGACTATACGCAAATGAGGTTGGAGTGTGGATGTTGGTGTTAGGCCACGCCCTTTTGATTCAAACAAGGCCCCGTGATCACTGGCTGTGGCCACGCCCTTTATGCTAATCAGGGACAAATATGGTCAGCCCAAAACCCCCCAAATTCACCCCAAAATCCGGCTCAGATCCTTCTAAACCCCTCAGGGACACCCAAAATCCCCCCCAAATCACCCCAATCCACTCAATTCTCCCTAAAACCGTCAGGACACCCAAAATCCCCCCAAATTCACCCCAAAATCCACTTCGGGTCCCCCCGAAAACACTCAGGGATCCCAAAATCACCAAAAATCACCCCACATCCCCCATATATCTACCGGGGACCTCCTTCATCCCCTACATTTCCCCCCAAAGCCCTCAGATCGCCTCAAAACCCACTGCGTTAGCGCCACCTAGTTGGCCGGGAGGTCTCATGCCGCAGGCTAGAAGCCAGCCCGAGCAGGAGCTGCGCATCGCTTCCTGCTGGGAGAGTCGCCCTCAGGCCACTGCCCCTGGGGGCGGCCGCGCCGCTTATGCAAATGAGCGGCCCTTAGATGGGAAAAAAAGACCAAACATGGAAAAGATGGCTGAAAATGGAGGACAATGCGGTTTTTAGGGGGGAAAAGGGGGATCTGGGGGCAGTTTTGGGGGATTTGGGGAAAATTGGGGCAGTTCTGGGTCATTTTGGGGACTTTTTGGGGAAGTTTTGGGTCATTTTGGGTCTTTTGGAGGGCTTGGGAAAACACTTGATGCAAATGATGGAAATGCGATTAATTAACGCTGATGGACTCTGCTTTTCATGCAAATGAAGTTTATTACAAGGGAATGAATAAGATTTAATTGAATCACGCCTGTATTTATGCAAAAAAATGATGAATATTCACCGACTATACGCAAATGAGTTTGGAGTGTGGATGTTGTGTTAGTCCACGCCCCTTTGATTCAAAGAAAGGCCCCGTGACACTGGGCGTGGCCACCGCCTTTATCTAATGCAGCGACAAAACATGGTCACCCAAAACCCTCCAAAATACCAAAATCTGCTCGATCCTTCTAAACCCCTCAAGGACACCCAAAATCCCCAAAATTCACCCCAAAATCCACTTCAGATCCCCCGAAACCCCTCAGGGATCCCCAAAATCCACCAAATTCACCCCACAATCCCCCATATTCTGCCTTGGACCTCCATCATCCCCTACATTTCCCCCCAAAGCCCTCAGATCGCCTCAAAACCCACTGCGATAGCGCCACCTAGTGGCCGGGAGGTCTCAGTGCCTGCCGGGCTAGAGCCAGGCCGAGCAGGAGCTGCGCATGCGCCGCCTGCTGGGGAAGGAGTCGCCCGTCAGGCCACGCCCCTGGGGGCGGGGCCGCGGCCGCTATGCAAAGAGGCCCTTAGATGGGAAAAAATGACCAAATATGAAAAGATGCTGAAAAATGAGGAAAATCGTTTTTAAGAGGGAAAAAGGGATGGGGCAGTTCTGGGTCATTTTGGGGACTTTTTGGGGAAGTTTTGGGTCATTTTGGGTCTTTTGGAGGGCTTGGGGAAACACTTTATGCAAATGATGGAAATGCGATTAATTAACGCTGATGGACTCTGCTTTTCATGCAAATGAAGTTTATTGCAAGGGAATGAATAAGATTTAATTGAATCACGCCTGTATTTAGGCCAAAAAATGATGAATATTCACCGACTATACGCAAATGAGGTTGGAGTGTGGATGTTGGTGTTAGACCACGCCCCTTTTGATTCAAACAAGGCCCCGTGATCACTGGGTGTGGCCACGCCCTTTATGCTAATCAGGGACAAATATGGTCAGCCCAAAAACCCCAAATTCACCCCAAATCCTGCCTCAGATCTCCCTAAACCCCTCAGGACCCCCAAAATCCCCCAATTCACCCCTACAAAATCCACTTCAGGTGCCCCTAAACCCCTCAGGGACAACCAAAATCCCCCAAATTCACCCCCAAATCCACTTCAGGTGCCCCTAAACCCCTCAGGGATCCCCAAAATCCACCAAATTCACCCCACAATCCCCCATATTCTACCTGGGACCCCCATCATCCCCTACATTTCCTCCCAAAGCCCTCAGATCGCCTTCAAACCCACTGCGTTAGCGCCACCTAGTGGCCGGGAGGTCTCAGTGCCTGCCGGGCTAGAGCCAGGCCGAGCAGGAGCTGCGCATGCGCCGCCTGCTGGGGGAGGAGTCGCCCGTCAGGCCACGCCCCTGGGCGGGCGCGGACGCTATGCAAATGAGCCTCTTAGATGGGATAAAATGAGAACTATGGAAAAGATGGCTGAAAAGGAGGAAAGGGAATGCTTTTTAGGGGGGGAAACGGGGGATGGGGAAGTGGAGGATTTTGGGGAAAATTGGGCATGCTGGGTCATTTTGGGACCTTTTGGGGAATTTGGTCATTTTGGTCTTTTGGAGGGCTTGGGGAAACACTTGATGCAAATGATGGAAATGCGATTAATTAACGCTGATGGACTCTGCTTTTCATGCAAATAAAGTTTATTGCAAGGGAATGAATAAGATTTAATTGAATCACGCCTGTATTTTGCAAAAAAATGATGAATATTCACCGACTATATGCAAATGAGGTTGGAGTGTGGATGTTGGTTTTAGGCCACGCCCCTTTTGATTCAAACAAGGCCCCGTGATCACTGGGTGTGGCCACGCCCTTTATGCTAATCAGGGACAAATATGGTCAGCCCAAAACCCCCAACTTCACCCCAAAATCCTGCTCAGATCCTTCTAAACCCCTCAGGGACCCCCAAAATCCCCAATATTCACCCCAAAATCCACTTCAGATCCCCCTAAACCGCTCAGGGACACCCAAAATCCCCCAAATTCACCCCAAAATCCACTTCAGGTGCCCCTAAACCCCTCAGGGATCCCTAAAATCCACCAAATTCACCCCACAATCCGCCATATTCTACCTGGGACCCCTATCATCCCCTACATTTCCCCCCAAAGCCCTCAGATCGCCTCAAAACCCACTGCCTTAGCGCCACCTAGTGGCCGGGAGGTCTCAGTGCCTGCCGGGCTAGAGCCAGGCCGAGCAGGAGCTGCGCATGCGCCGCCTGCTGGGGGAGGAGTCGCCCGTCAGGCCACGGCCCTGGGGGCGGGGCCGCGGCCGCTATGCAAATGAGGCGGCCTTAGATGGGAAAAATGAGCAAATATGGAAAAGATGGCTGAAAATGGAGGAAAATGCGGTTTTTAGGGGGGGAAAAAGGGGATCTGGGGGCAGTTTGGGGGGATTTGGGGAAAATTGGGGCAGTTCTGGGTCATTTTGGGGACTTTTTGGGGAAGTTTTGGGTCATTTTGGGTCTTTTGGAGGGCTTGGGGAAACACTTGATGCAAATGATGGGAATGCGATTAATTAACACTGATGGACTCTGCTTTTCATGCAAATGAAGTTTATTGCAAGGGAATGAATATGATTTAATTGAATCACGCCTGTATTTATGCAAAAAAATGATGAATATTCACAGACTAGACGCAATAGGTTGGAGTGTGGATGTTGGGTTTAGGCCACGCCCCTTTTGATCAAACAAGGCCCCGTGATCAGCTGCTGTGGCCACGCCCTTATGCCTAATATCAGGGACAAATATGGTCAGCCCAAAACCCCCCAACTCACCCCAAAATCCGCTCAATCCTTCTAAACCCCTCAGGGACCCCCAAAATCCCCAAAATTCACCCCAAAATCCACTTCAGATCCCCCTAAACCCCTCAGGGACACCCAAAATCCCCCAAATTCACCCCAAAATCCACTTCAGGTGCCCCTAAACCCCTCAGGGATCCCCAAAATCTACCAAATTCACCCCAAAATCCACTTCAGGTGCCCCTAAACCCCTCAGGGATCCCCAAAATCCACCAAATTCACCCCACAACCCCCCATATTCTACCTGGGACCCCCATCATCCCCTACATTTCCCCCCAAAGCCCTCAGATTGCCTCAAAACCCACTGCGTTAGCGCCACCTAGTGGCCGGGAGGTCTCAGTGCCTGCCGGGCTAGAGCCAGGCCGAGCAGGAGCTGCGCATGCGCCGCCTGCTGGGGGAGGAGTCGCCCGTCAGGCCACGCCCCTGGGGGCGGGGCCGCGGACGCTATGCAAATAAGGCGGCCTTAGATGGGAAAAATGAGCAACTAGGGAAAAGATGGCTGAAAATGGAGGAAAATGCGGTTTTAGGGGGGAAAAGGGGGATCTGGGGGCAGTTTGGGGGGATTTGGGGAAAATTGGGGCAGTTCTGGGTCATTTTGGGGACTTTTTGGGGAAGTTTTGGGTCATTTTGAGTCTTTTGGAGGGCTTGGGGAACACTTGATGCAAATGATGGAAATGCGATTAATTAACGCTGATGGACTCTGCTTTTCATGCAAATGAAGTTAATTGCAAGGGAATGAATAAGATTTAATTGAATCACGCCTGTATTTATGCCAAAAAATGATGAATATTCACCGACTATACGCAAATGAGGTTGGAGTGTGGATGTTGGTGTTAGGCCACGCCCCTTTTGATTCAAACAAGGCCCCGTGAACACTGGGTGTGGCCACGCCCTTTATGCTAATCAGGGACAAATATGGTCAGCCCAAAATCCCCCAACTTCACCCCAAAATCCTGCTCAGATCCTTCTAAACCCCTCAGGGACCCCCAAAATCCCCCAAATTCACCCCAAAATCCACTTCAGATCCCCCTAAACCGCTCAGGGACACCCAAAATCCCCCAAATTCACCTCAAAATCCACTTCAGGTGCCCCTAAACCCCTCAGGGATCCCCAAAATCCACCAAATTCACCCCACAATCCCCCATATTCTACCTGGGACCCCCATCATCCCCTACATTTCCCCCCAAAGCCCTCAGATCGCCTCAAAACCCACTGCGTTAGCGCCACCTAGTGGCCGGGAGGTCTCAGTGCATGCCGGGCTAGAGCCAGGCCGAGCAGGAGCTGCGCATGCGCCGCCTGCTGGGGGAGGAGTCGCCCGTCACGCCACGCCCCTGGGGGCGGGGCCGCGGCCGCTATGCAAATGAGGCGGCCTTAGATGGGAAAAATGAGCAAATATGGAAAAGATGGCTGAAGATGGAGGAAAATGCGTTTTTTAGGGGGGAAACGGGGGATCTGGGGGCAGTTTGGGGGGATTTGGGGAAAATTGGGGCAGTTCTGGGTCATTTTGGGGACTTTTTGGGGGAAGTTTTGGGTCATTTTGGCTCTTTTGGAGGGCTTGGGGAAACACTTGATGCAAATGATGGAAATGCGATTAATTAACGCTGATGGACTCTGCTTTTCATGCAAATGAAGTTTATTGCAAGGGAATGAATAAGATCTAATTGAATCACGCCTGTATTTATGCAAAAAAATGATGAATATTCACCGACCAGACGCAAATGAGGTTGGAGTGTGGATGTTGGTGTTAAGCCACGCCCCTTTTGCTTCAAACAAGGCCCCGTGATCACTGGGTGTGGCCACGCCCTTTATGCTAATCAGGGACAAATATGGCCAGCCCAAAATCCCCATCAATTTCACCCCAAAATCCTGCTCAGATCCTTCTAAACCCCTCAGGGACCCCCAAAATCCCCCAAATTCACCCCAAAATCCACTTCAGATCCCCCTAAACCCCTCAGGGACCCCCAAAATCCCCCAAATTCACCCCAAAATCCACTTCAGGTGCCCCTAAACCCCTCAGGGATCCCAAAAATCCACCAAATTCACCCCACAATCCCCCATATTCTACCTGGGACCCCCATCATCCCCTACATTTTCCCCCAAAGCCCTCAGATTGCCTCAAAACCCACTGCGTTAGCGCCACCTAGTGGCCGGGAGGTCTCAGTGCCTGCCGGGCTAGAGCCAGGCCGAGCAGGAGCTGCGCATGCGCCGCCTGCTGGGGGAGGAGTCGCCCGTCAGGCCACGCCCCTGGGGGCGGGGTCACGACCGCTATGCAAATGAGGCGGCCTTAGATGGGAAAAATGAGCAACTATGGAAAAGATGGCTGAAAATGGAGGAAAATGCGTTTTTAGGGGGGAAACGGGGGATCTGGGGGCAGTTTGGGGGAATTTGGGGAAAATTGGGGCAGTTCTGGGTCATTTTGGGGACTTTTTGGGGAGATTTTGGGTCATTTGGTCTTTTGGAGGGCTTGGGGAAACACTTGTGCAAATGATGGAAATGCGAATTTTATAAACAGCTGATGGACTCTGCTTTTCATGCAAAATGAAGTTTATTGCAAGGGAATGGAATAAGATTAATTGAATCACGCCTGTATTTATGAAATAAATGATGAATATTCACCGACTATAGCAAATGAGTTGGATGTGAATGTGTGTTAGGCCACGCCCCTTTTGCCATCAAACAAGGCCGCCCGTGATCACTGGGTGTGGCCACGCCCTTTAATGCTAAATCAGGGACAAATATGGCCAGCCCAAAAATCCCCACAAATTCACATCCCAAAATCCTGCTCAGATCCTTCTAAACCATTCAGGGACCCCAAAATCCCCCAAATTCACCCCAAAATCAACTTCAGATCCCCGTAAACCGCTCAGGGACACCCAAAATCCCCGAAATTCACCCCAAAATCCACTGCAGGTGCCCCTAAACCCCTCAGGGATCCCCAAAATCCACCAAATTCCCCCCACAATCCCCCATATTCTGCCTGGGACCCCCATCATCCCCTACATTTCCCGCCAAAGCCCTCAGATTGCCTCAAAACCTACTGCGTTAGCGCCACCTAGTGGCCGGGAGGTCTCAGTGCCTGCCGGGCTAGAGCCAGGCCGAGCAGGAGCTGCGCATGCGCCGCCTGCTGGGGGAGGAGTCGCCCGTCAGGCCACGCCCCTGGGGGCGGGCCGCGGCCGCTATGCAAATGAGGCGGCCTTAGATGGAAAAAAAAATGAGCAACTATGGAAAAGATGGCTGAAAATGGAGGAAAATGCGGTTTTTAGGGGGAAACGGGGGATCTGGGGGCAGTTTGGGGGGATTTGGGGAAAATTGGGGCAGTTCTGGGTCATTTTGGGGACTTTTTGGGGAAGTTTTGGGTCATTTTGAGTCTTTTGGAGGGCTTGGGGAACACTTGATGCAAATGATGGAAATGCGATTAATTAACGCTGATGGACTCTGCTTTTCATGCAAATGAAGTTTATTGCAAGGGAATGAATAAGATTTAATTGAATCACGCCTGTATTTATGCAAAAAAAATGATGAATATTCACCGACTATACGCAAATGAGGTTGGAGTGTGGATGTTGGTGTTAGGCCACGCCCCTTTTGATTCAAACAAGGCCCCGTGATCACTGGCTGTGGCCACGCCCTTTATGCTAATCAGGGACAAATATGGTCAGCCCAAAACCCCCCAACTTCACCCAAAAATCCTGCTCAGATCCTTCTAAAACCCTCAGGGACCCCCAAAATCCCCCAAATTCACCCCAAAATCCACTTCAGATCCCCCTAAACCGCTCAGGGACCCCCCAAATCCCCCAAATTCACCCCAAAATCCACTTCAGGTGCCCCTAAACCCCTCAGGGATCCCCAAAATCCACCAAATTCACCCCACAATCTCCCATATTCTACCTGGGACCCCCATCATCCCTACATTCCCCCCAAAGCCCTCAGATCGCTCAAAACCCACTGCGTTAGCCGCCACCTAGTGGCCGGAGGTCTCATGGCCTGGCCGGGCTCGAGCCAGGCCGAGCAGGAGCTGGCATGCGCCGCCTGCTGGGGGAGGAGTCCCGCCCGTCAGGCACGCCTGGGGCGGGGGCCGCGGCGTATGCAAATGAGGCGGCCTTAGATGGGAAAAATGAGCAAATATGAAAAAGATGCTGAAAATGGAGGAAAATGCGGTTTAGGAAGGAAAGGGGGATCTGGGGCAGTTGGGGGATTTGGGGAAAATTGGGGCGTTCTGGGTCTTTTGGGTCATTTGGAGGGCTTGGGGAAACACTTGATGCAAATGATGGAAATGCGATTAATTAACGCTGATGGACTCTGCTTTTCATGCAAATTAAGTTTATTGCAAGGGAATGAATAAGATCTAATTGAATCACGCCTTTATTTATGCAAAAAAATGATGAATATTCACCGACTATACGCAAATGAGGTTGGAGTGTGAATGTTGGTGTTAGGCTACGCCCCTTTTGCTTCAAACAAGGCCCTGTGATCACTGGGTGTGGCCACGCCCTTTATGCTAATCAGGGACAAATATGGTCAGCCCAAAACCCCCCAAATTCACCCCCAAATCCTGCTCAGATCCTTCTAAACCCCTCAGGGACCCCCAAAATCCCCCAAATTCACCCCAAAATCCACTTCAGATCCCCCTAAACCGCTCAGGGACACCCAAAATCCCCCAAATTCACCCCAAAATCCACTTCAGGTGCCCCTAAACCCCTCAGGGATCCCCAAAATCCACAAAATTCACCCCACAATCCCCCATATTCTACCTGGGACCCCCATCATCCCCTACATTTCCCCCCAAAGCCCTCAGATCGCCTCAAAACCCACTGCGTTAGCGCCACCTAGTGGCCGGGAGGTCTCAGTGCCTGCCGGGCTAGAGCCAGGCCGAGCAGGAGCTGCGCATGCGCTGCCTGCTGGGGGAGGAGTCGCCCGTCAGGCCACGCCCCTGGGGGCGGGGCCGCGGTCGCTATGCAAATGAGGCGGCCTTAGATGGGAAAAATGAGCAACTATGGAAAAGATGGCTGAAAATGGAGGAAAATGCGGTTTTTAGGGGGGAAACGGTGGATCTGGGGGCAGTTTGGGAGGATTTGGGGAAAATTGGGGCAGTTCTGGGTCATTTTGGGGACTTTTTGGGGAAGTTTTGGGTCATTTTGGGTCTTTTGGAGGGCTTGGGGAAACACTTGATGCAAATGATGGAAATGCGATTAATTAACGCTGATGGACTCTGCTTTTCATGCAAATGAAGTTTATTGCAAGGGAATGAATAAGATCTAATTGAATCACGCCTTTATTTATGCAAAAAAATGATGAATATTCACCGACTATACGCAAATGAGGTTGGAGTGTGAATGTTGGTGTTAGGCCACGCCCCTTTTGCTTCAAACAAGGCCCCGTGATCACTGGGTGTGGCCACGCCCTTTATGCTAATCAGGGACAAATATGGTCAGCCCAAAATCCCCATTAAATTCACCCCAAAATCCCGCTCAGATCCTTCTAAACCCCTCAGGGACCCCCAAAATCCCCCAAATTCACTCCAAAATCCACTTCAGGTGCCCCTAAACCTCTCAGGGATCTCCAAAATATACCAAATTCACCCCACAGTCCCCCATATTCTACCTGGGACCCCCATCATCCCCTACATTTCCCCCCAAAGCCCTCAGATCGCCTCAAAACCCACTGCATTAGCGCCACCTAGTGGCCGGGAGGTCTCAGTGCCTGCCGGGCTAGAGCCAGGCTGAGCAGGAGCTGCGCATGCGCCGCCTGCTGGGGGAGGAGTCGCCCGTCAGGCCACGCTCCTGGGGGCGGGGCCGCAGCCGCTATGCAAATGAGGCGGCCTTAGATGGGAAAAATGACAACATATGGAAAAGATGGCTGAAAATGGAAAAAAATGCGGCTTTTAGGGGGAAAAAGGGGGATCTGGGGGCAGTTTGGGGGGATTTGGGGAAAATTGGGGCAGTTCTGGGTCATTTTTGGGGACTTTTTGGGGAAGTTTTGGGTCATTTTGGGTCTTTTGGAGGGCTTGGGGAAACACTTGATACAAATGATGGAAATGCGATGAATTAACGCTGATGGACTCTGCTTTTCATGCAAATGAAGTTTATTGCAAGGGAATGAATAAGATCTAATTGAATCACGCCTGTATTTATGCAAATAAATGATGAATATTCACCGACCAGGTGCAAATGAGGTTGGAGTGTGGATGTTGGTGTTAGGCCACGCCCCTTTTGATTCAAACAAGGCCCCGTGATCACTGGGTGTGGCCACGCCCTTTATGCTAATCAGGGACAAATATGGCCAGCACAAAATCCCCATCAAATTCACCCCAAAATCCTGCTCAGATCCTTCTAAACCCCTCAGGGACCCCCAAAATCCCCCAAATTCACCCCAAAATCCACTTCAGATCTCCCTAAACCGCTCAGGGAAACCCAAAATCCCCCAAATTCACCCCAAAATCCACTTCAGGTGCCCCTAAACCCCTCAGGGATCCCCAAAATCCACCAAATTCACCCCACAATCCCCCATATTCTACCTGGAACCTCCATCATCCCCTACATTTCCCCCCAAAGCCTTCAGATCGCCTCAAAACCCGCTGCGTTAGCGCCACCTAGTGGCAGGAAGGTCTCAGTGCCTGCCGGGCTAGAGCCAGGCCGAGCAGGAGCTGCGCATGCGCCGCCTGCTGGGGGAGGAGTCGCCCGTCAGGCCACGGCCCTGGGGGCGGGGCCGCGGCCGCTATGCAAATGAGGCGGCCTTAGATGGGAAAAATGACCAAATATGGAAAAGATGGCTGAAAATGGAGGAAAATGCGGTTTTTAGGGGGGAAAAGGGGATCTGGGGGCAGTTTGGGGGGATTTGGGGAAAATTGGGGCAGTTCTGGGTCATTTTGGGGACTTTTTGGGGAAGTTTTGGGTCATTTTGGGTCTTTTGGAGGGCTTTGGGAAACACTTGATGCAAATGATGGAAATGCGATTAATTAACGCTGATGGACTCTGCTTTTCATGCAAATGAAGTTTATTGCAAGGGAATGAATAAGATTTAATTGAATCACGCCTGTATTTATGCCAAAAATGATGAATATTCACCGACTAGACGCAAATGAGGTTGGAGTGTGGATGTTGGTGTTAGGCCACGCCCCTTTTGATTCAAACAAGCCCCCGTGATCACTGGGTGTGGCCACGCCCTTTATGCTAATCAGGGACAAATATGGTCAGCCCAAAACCCCCCAAATTCAACCCAAAATCCTGCTCAGATCCTTCTAAACCCCTCAGGGACCCCCAAAATCCCCCAATTTCACCCCAAAATCCACTTCAGATCCCCCTAAACCGCTCAGGGACACCCAAAATCCCCCAAATTCACCCCAAAATCCACTTCAGGTGCCCCTAAACCCCTCAGGGATCCCCAAAATCCACCAAATTCACCCCACAATCCCCCATATTCTACCTGGGACCCCCATCATCCCCTACATTTCCCCACAAAGCCCTCAGATCGCCTCAAAACCCACTGCGTTAGCGCCACCTAGTGGCCGGGAGGTCTCAGTGCCTGCCCGGCTAGAGCCAGGCCGAGCAGGAGCTGCGCATGCGCCGCCTGCTGGGGGAGGAGTCGCCCGTCAGGCCACGGCCCTGGGGGGCGGGGCCGCGGCCGCTATGCAAATGGGGCGGCCTTAGATGGGAAAAATGAGCAAATATGGAAAAGATGGCTGAAAATGGAGGAAAATGCGGTTTTTAGGGGGGAAAAGGGGGATCTGGGGGCAGTTTGGGGGGATTTGGGGAAAATTGGGGCAGTTCTGGGTCATTTTGGGGACTTTTTGAGGAAGTTTTGGGTCATTTTGGGTCTTTTGGAGGGCTTGGGAAACACTTGATGCAAATGATGGAAATGCGATGAATTAACGTTGATGGACTCTGCTTTTCACGCAAATGAAGTTTATTGCAAGGGAATGAATAAGATTTAATTGAATCACGCCTGTATTTATGCAAATAAATGATGAAT
>JAVTVJ010002624.1:0-39226 GCA_034509425.1 Eopsaltria australis
CCATTGACCAAAATCTTGGGGTTTGGTCCAACGGGGGCGTTTTTATCTCAAAATTTGTCCCATTGATGTTGAACATTGTATTTTCTACCCAACACTGACTTTTCCACCCAATTGGGACATTTTTATCACAAATCCATCCTCATTGATGCCCAACGTTGACTTTTCTACCCAATTGGAGCATTTTTATCCCAAAAATTCATCCCCATTGACCAAACACTCCGGGTTTGGTCCAACAGGGGGTGTTTTTATTTCAAATTTGTCCCGATTCACCAAAATGTTGGGTTTTGGTTTAACGGTGTCATTTTTATCCTGAAATTTGTCCCCATTGAGGTCCAATATTTTTTTTTCCACTCAACGTTGACTTCTCCATCCAACTGGAGCATTTTTATCCCAAAAATTCATCCCCATTGGCCAAAATGTTGGGTTTTGGTCCAACGGGGGCGTTTTTATCCCAAAATTTGTCCCATTGATGTTGAACCTTGACTTCTTCACCCAACATTGGCTTTTCCACACAACTGCGGCATTTTTATCCCAAAAATTCATCCCCATTGACCAAAATGTTGGGGTTTGGTCCAACGGGGCGTTTTTATCCTGAAATTTGTCCCCATTGAGGTCCAATATTGACTTTTTCAACCAACGTTGACTTTTCCGTCCAATTGGAGCGTTTTTATCCCAAAACTCATCCCTGTTGAGATCCAACCTTGATTTTTCCATCCAACGTTTACTTTTTCACCCAACTGGAGTGTTTTTATCAAAATTCATCCCCATTGACCAAAATCTTGGGGTTTGGTCCAACGGGGGCGTTTTTATCTCAAAATTTGTCCCATTGATGTTGAACATTGACCTTTCCACCCAACACTGACTTTTCCACCCAATTGGGGTATTTTTATCACAAATCCATCCTCATTGATGCCCAACTTTGACTTTTCTACCCAATTGGAGCGTTTTTATCCCAAAATTCATCTTCATTGACCAAAGTCGTGGGTTTTGATCCAACGGGGGCGTTTTTATCCCAAAATTTGTCCCATTGATGTTGAACCTTGACTTTTCCACATAACATTGTCTTTTCCAACCAACTGGGCCTTTTTACCCTAAATTCATCCCCATTGAGGTCCAACATTGACTTTTCCATACAATTAGGGAGTTTTTACCCCAAAATTCTTCCCCATTGACCAAAATCTTGGGGTTTGGTCCAAAGGGAGCGTTTTTATCCCAAAATTTGTCCCATTGATGTTGAATCTTGACTTTTCCACCCAACTGGGTGTTTTTATCCAAAAATCCATCCCCTTTGAGGCCCAGCGTTGGCTTTTCCACCCAACTGGGCATTTTTATTCCAAATCCATCCTCGTTGATGTCCGACGTTGACTTTTCTACCCAATTGGGAAGTTTTTATCTTAAATTTGTCCCCGTTGAAATGCAACATTGACTTTTCCACCCAACGTTGACTTTTCTGTCCAATTGGAGCGTTTTTATCCCAAAACTCATCCCTGTTGAGATCCAACCTTGACTTTTTTATCCAGCGTTGACTTTTTCACCCAACTGGAGCGTTTTTATTCCAAAATTCATCCCCATTGACTAAACTTTTCCGGTTAGGTCCAACGGGGGCGTTTTTATCCCAAAATTTGTCCCCGTTGAGGTCCGTTTATTGACTGTTTCTAACTAACGCTTCGACTTTACCCTCCAATTGGAGCGTTTTTATCGCAAAACTCATCCCTGTTGAGATCCAACCTTGACTTTTCCATCCAGCGTTGACTTTTTCACCCAACTGGAGCGTTTTTATCCCAAAATTCATCCCCATTGACCAAAACGTTAGGGTTTGGTCCAACGTGGGCGTTTTTATCCCAAAATTTGTCCCCATTGAGGTCCAATATAGGCTTTTCCACCCCATGTTTAATTTTCCGTCCAATTGGTGCGTTTTTATCCCAAAACTCATCCCTGTTTAGATCCAACCTTGACTTTTCCATCCAGCGTTGACTTTTTCACCCAAATGGAGCGTTTTTATCCCAAAATTCATCCCCATTGACCAAAATCTTGGGGTTTGGTCCAACGGGGGCATTTTTATCTCAAAATTTGTCCCATTGATATTGAACATTGACCTTTCCACCCAACACTGACTTTTCCACCCAATTGGGGCATTTTTATCACAAATCCATCCTCATAAACTTACGTTGACTTTTCTACCCAATTGGAGCGTTTTTATCCCAAAATTCATCCCCATTGACCAAAGTCGTGGGTTTTGATCCAACGGGGGCGTTTTTATCCCAAAATTTGTCCCATTGATGTTGAACCTTGACTTTTCCACCCAACATTGGCTTTTCCACCCAACTGGGCCTTTTTACCCCAAATTCATCCCCATTGAGGTCCAACATTGACTTTTCCATACAATTAGGGAGTTTTTACCCAAAATTCTTCCCCATTGACCAAAATCTTGGGGTTTGGTCCAAAGGGAGCGTTTTTATCCCGAAATTTGTCCCATTGATGTTGAATCTTGACTTTTCCACCCAACTGGGTGTTTTTATCCAAAAATCCATCCCCCTTGAGGCCCAGCGTTGGCTTTTCCACCAACTGGGCATTTTTATTCCAAATCCATCCTCGTTGATGTCCGACGTTGACTTTTCTACCCAATTGGGGCGTTTTTATCCTAAAATTTGTCCCCATTGAAGTCCAATATTGGCTTTTCCACCCAACGTTGACTTTTCCGTCCAATTGGAGCGTTTTTATCCCAAAACTCATCCCTGTTGAGATCCAACCTTGACTTTTCCATCCAACGTTGACTTTTTCACCCAACTGGAGCGTTTTTATCCCAAAATTCATCCCCATTGACCAAAATCTTGGGGTTTGGTCCAACGGGGGCGTTTTTATCTCAAAATTTGTCCCATTGATGTTTAACATTGAATTTTCCACCCAACACTGTCTTTTCCACCCAATTGGTGAATTTTTATCACAAATCCATCCTCATTGATGCCCAACCTTGACTTTTCTACCCAATTGGAGCATTTTTATCCCAAAAATTCATCCCCAGTTGCCAAAATGCTGGGGTTTGGTCCAACGGGGGCGTTTTTATCCCAAAATTTGTCCCATTGATGTTGAACCTTGACTTCTTCACTGAACATTGGCTTTTCCACACAACTGGGGCATTTTTATCCCAAAAACTCATCCCCATTGATCAAAATGTTGGGGTTTGGTCCAACGGGGCGTTTTTATCCTGAAATTTGTCCCCATTGAAGTCCAATATTGGCTTTTCCACCCAACGTTGACTTTTCCGTCCAATTGGAGCGTTTTTATCCCAAAACTCATCCCTGTTGAGTTCCAACCTTGACTTTCCATCCAACGTTGACTTTTTCACCCAATTGGGGTGCTTTTATCCCAAAATTCATCCCCATTGGCCAAAATGTTGGGTTTTGTTCCAACGGGGGCATTTTTATCCCAAAATTTGTCCCCATTGATGTGGAACCTTGGACTTTTCCACGCCAACACTGACTTTTTTCCCCCAATTGGGGCTTTTTATCACAAAAGTCCATCTCATTGAGTGCCCACTTTGTACTTTTCTACCCAGAATGGAGCGTTTTTATTCCCAAATTCATCCCCATTGACCGATGTCGTGGGTTTTGATCCAACGGGGGCGTTTTTATCCCAAAATTTGTCCCATTGATGTTGAACCTTGACTTTTCCACCCAACATTGGCTTTTCCACCCAACTGGGCCTTTTTACCCCAAATGCATCCCCATTGAGGTCCAACATTGACTTTTCCATACAATTAGGCAGTTTTTACCCCAAAATTCTTCCCCATTGACCAAAATCTTGGGGTTTGGTCCAAAGGGAGCGTTTTTATCCCGAAATTTTGTCCCATTGATGTTGAATCTTGACTTTTCCACCCAACTGGGTGTTTTTATCCAAAAAATCCGTCCCCCTTGAGGCCCAGCGTTGTCTTTTCCACCCAACTGGGCATTTTTATTCCAAATCCATCCTCGTTGATGTCCGACGTTGACTTTTCTACCCAATTGGGGTGTTTTTATCCTAAAATTTGTCCTTATGGAAGTCCAATATAGGCTTTTCCACCCAACGTTGACTTTTTCACACAATTGGGACGTTTTCATCCCAAAACTCATCCCTGTTGAGATCCAACCTTGACATTTCCATCCAACGTTGACTTTTTTACCCAACTGGAGCGTTTTTATCTCAAAATTCATCCCCATTGACCAAAATCTTGGGGTTTGGTCCAACGGGGGCGTTTTTATCTCAAAATTTGTCCAATTGATGTTGAACATTGACCTTTCCACCCAACACTGACTTTTCCACCCAATTGGAGCATTTTTATCACAAATCCGTCCTCATTGATGCCCAACTTTGACTTTTCTACCCAAATGGAGCGTTTTTATCCCAAAATTCATCCCCATTGACCAAAGTCGTGGGTTTTGATCCCACGGGGGCGTTTTTATCCCAAAATTTCTCCCATTGATGTTGAACCTTGACTTTTCCACCCAACATTGGCTTTTCCACCCAACTGGGCCTTTTTACCCCAAATTCATCCTCATTGAGGTCCAACATTGACTTTTCCATACAATTAGGGAGTTTTTACCCCAAAATTCTTCCCCATTGACCAAAATCTTGCGGTTTGGTCCAAAGGGAGCGTTTTTATCCCGAAATTTGTCCCATTGATGTTGAATCTTGACTTTTCCACCCAACTGGGTGTTTTTATCCAAAAATCCATCCCCCTTGAGGCCCAGCGTTGGCTTTTCCACCCAACTGGGAGTTTTAATTCCAAATCCATCCTCGTTGATGTCCGACGTTGACTTTTCTACCCAATTGGGGCGTTTTTATCCTAAAATTTGTCCTTATGGAAGTCCAATATAGGCTTTTCCACCCAACGTTGACTTTTTCACCCAATTGGGACGTTTTCATCCCAAAACTCATCCCTGTTGAGATCCAACCTTGACTTTTTTTTCCAGCGTTGACTTTTTCACCCAACTGGAGCGTTTTTTTTCCAAAATTCATCCCCATTGACTAAACTCTTCCGGTTTGGACCAACGGGGGCGTTTTTATCCCAAAATTTGTCCCCGTTGAGGTCCAATATTGACTGTTTCAACTAACGCTGACTTTTCCATCCAATTGGATCGTTTTTATTCCAAAACTCATCCCTGTTGAGATCCAACCTTGGTTTTTTCCATCCAGCGTTGACTTTTTCACCCAATTGGGACGTTTTCATCCCAAAAATTCATCCCCATTGACCAAAATGTTGGGTTTTGGTCCAACGAGGGCGTTTTTATCCCAAAACTTGTCCCCATTGAGGTCCAATATTGGCTTTTCCACCCCATGTTGAATTTTCCGTCCAATTGGAGCGGTTTTATCCCAAAACTCCTCCCTGTTGAGTTCCAACCTTGACTTTTCCATCCAACGTTGACTTTTTAACCCAATTGGGGTGTTTTTATCCAAAGATTAACCCCCATTGACCAAAATCTTAGGTTTTGTTGGTATGGGGGAGTTTTTATCCCAAAATTTGTCCCCATTGAGGTCCAATATTGACTTTTTCACCCAACGTTGACTTTTCCGTCCAATTGGAGCGTTTTTATCCCAAAACTCATCCCTGTTGAGATCCAACCTTGATTTTTCCATCCAACGTTTCCTTTTTCACCCAACTGGAGCGTTTTTATCCCAAAATTCATCCCCATTGACCAAAATCTTGGGGTTTGGTCCAACGGGGGCGTTTTTATCTCAAAATTTGACCCATTGATGTTGAACATTGACCTTTCCACCCAACACTGACTTTTCCACCCAATTGGGGCATTTTTATCACAAATCCATCCTCATTGAAGCCCGACTTTTACTTTTCTACCCAATTGGAGCATTTTTATCCCAAAAATTCATCCCCAATTACCAAAATGTTGGGTTTGGTCCAACGGGGGCGTTTTTATCCCAAAATTTGTCCCATTGATGTTGAACCTTGACTTCTTCACCCAACATTGGCTTTTCCACACAACTGGGGCATTTTTATTTCAAAAAATCATCCCCATTGACCAAAATGTTGGGATTTTGCCCAACGGGGCGTTTTTATCCTGAAATTTGTCCCCATTTAAGTCCAATAGTGACTTTTTCACCCAACGTTGACTTTTCCATCCAATTGGAGCGTTTTTATCTTAAAACTCATCCCTGTTGAGATCCAACCTTGACTTTTCCATCCAGCGTTGACTTTTTCACCCAACTGGAGCGTTTTCATCCCAAAATTCACCCCCATTGACCAAAGTCTTGGGGTTTGGTCCAACGGGGGCGTTTTTATCCCGAAATTTGTCCCATTGATGTTGAATCTTGACTTTTCCACCCAACTGGCTGTTTTTATCCAAAAATCCATCCCCCTTGAGGCCCAGCGTTGGCTTTTCCACCCAACTGGGCATTTTTATTCCAAATCCATCCTCGTTGATGTCCGACGTTGACTTTTCTACCCAATTGGGGCGTTTTTATCCTAAAATTTGTCCCCATTGAGGTCCAATATTGGCTTTTCCACCCAAAGTTTACTTTTCCGTCCAATTGGAGCGTTTTTATCCCCAAACTCATCCCTGTTGAGATCCAACCTTGACTTTTCCATCCAGCGTTGACTTTTTCACCCAACTGGAGCGTTTTTATCCCAAAATTCATCCCCATTGACCAAATTGTTGGGGTTTGGTCCAACGGGGGCGTTTTTATCCCGAAATTTGTTCCCATTGAGGTCCAATATTGGCTTTTCCACCCAATGTTCAATTTTCCGTCCAATTGGAGCGTTTTTATCCCAAAACTCATCCCTGTTGAGATCCAAACTTGATTTTTCCATCCAGCGTTGACTTTTTCACCCAAATGGAGCGTTTTTATCCCAAAATTCATCCCCATTGACCAAACTCTTCCTGTTTGGTCCAACGGGGGCGTTTTTATCTCAAAATTTGTCCCCGTTGAGGTCCAATATTGACTTTTTCACCCAACGTTGACTTTTCCATCCAATTGGAGCGTTTTTATCCCAAAACTTATCCCTGTTGAGATCCAACCTTGATTTTTCCATCCAGCGTTGACTTTTTCACCAAAATGGAGCGTTTTTATCCCAAAATTCATCCCCATTGACCAAAATCTTGGGGTTTTGTCCAACGGGGGCGTTTTTATCTCAAAATTTGTCCCATTGATGTTGAACATTGACCTTTCCACCCAACACTGACTTTTCCACCCAATTGGCGCATTTTTATCACAAATCCATCGTCATTGATGCCCAACCTTGACTTTTCTACTCAAATGGAGCGTTTTTATCCCAAAATTCATCCCCATTGACCAAAGTCGTGGGTTTTGATCCAACGGGGGCGTTTTTATCCCAAAATTTGTCCATTGATGTGAACCTTGACTTTTCCACCCCAAACATGGCTTTTCCACCCAACTGGCCTTTTACCCCAAATTCATCCCCATTTGAGTCCAACATTGACTTTTCCATACAATTAGGAAGTTTTACCCCAAAATTCTTCCCCTTGACCAAAATCTTGGGTTGGTCCAAAGGCAGCGCTTTTTATCCCGAAATTTGTCCCATGATGTGAATCTTGACTTTCCACCCAACTGCCGGTGTTTTTATCCAAAAATCCATCCCCCTTGAGGCCCAGCCGTTGTCTTTTCCACCCAACTGCGGCATTTTTATCCAAATCCATCCTCGTTTGATGTCCTTACGTTGACTTTTCTACCCAATTGGGTTGTTTTTATCCTAAAAATTTGCTCCCCATTGAAGTCCAATATTGGCTTTTTCCACCCAAAGTTGACTTTTCCGTCCAATTTCGCAGCGTTTTATTCCCAAGAACTCATCCCTGTTGAGGTCCAATATTGAGTTTTCCATCCACTGTTGACTTTTCCATCCAATTGGAGCGTTTTTATCCCAAAATTCATCCCCATTGACCAAAATCTTGGGGTTTGGTCCAACGGGGGCGTTTTTATCTCAAAATTTGTCCCATTGATGTTGAACATTGAATTTTCCACCCAACACTGACTTTTCCACCCACTTGGGGCATTTTTATCACAAATCCATCCTCATTGAAGCCCGACTTTTACTTTTCTACCCAATTGGAGCATTTTTATCCCAAAAATTCATCCCCATTTACCAAAATCTTGGGGTTTGGTCCAACGGGGGCGTTTTTATCTCAAAATTTGTCCCATTGATGTTGAAAATTGACTTTTCCACCCAACACTGACTTTTCCACCCAATTGGGGCATTTTTATCACAAATCCATCCTCTTTGAAGCCTGACGTTGACTTTTCTAACCAATTGGAGCATTTTTATCCCAAAAATTCATCCCCATTGACCAAACTCTCCGGGTTTGGTCCAACAGGGGGCGTTTTTATTTCAAAATTTGTCCCCATTGAGGTCCAATATTTTGTTTTCCACCCAACGTTGACTTCTCCATCCAACTGGAGCGTTTTTATCCCAAAAATTCATCCCCATTGGCCAAAATGTTTGGTTTTGGTCCAACGGGGGCGTTTTTATTCCCAAATTTGTCCCATTGATGTTGAACCTTGACTTCTTCACCCAACATTGGCTTTTCCACACCACTGGGGCATTTTTATCCCAAAAATTCATCCCCATTGACCAAAATGTTGGGGTTTGGTCCAACGGGGCGTTTTTATCCTGAAATTTGTCCCCATTGAAGTCCAATAGTGACTTTTTCACCCAACGTTGACTTTTCCATCCAATTGGAGCGTTTTTATCTAAAAACTCATCTCTGTTGAGATCCAACCTTGACTTTTCCATCCAGCGTTGACTTTTTCACCCAACTGGAGCGTTTTTATCCCAAAATTCATCCCCATTGACCAAAGTCTTGGGGTTTGGTCCAACGGGGGCGATTATATCCCAAAATTTTTCCCATTGACATTGAACATTGACTTTTCCACCCAACATTGGCTTTCCCACCCAACTGGGCCTTTTTCCCAAAAAGTCATCCTTGTTGAGTTCCAACCTTGACTTTTCTACCAAATGGGAGCATTTTTACCCCAAAATTCTTCCCCATTGACCAAAGTCTTGGGGTTTGGTCCAACGGGGGCATTTTTATCCCAAAATTTTTCCCCATTGAAGTCCAATATTGAGTTTTCCACCCAATGTTGACTTTTCTGTCCAATTGGAGCATTTTTATCCCAAAATTCATCCCCATTGACCAATATGTTGGGTTTTGGTCCAATGGGGGCGTTTTTATCCCGAAATTTGTCCCCATTGAGGTCCAATATTGGCTTTTCCACCCAATGTTGACTTTTCCGTCCAATGGGAGCGCTTTTATCCCAAAACTCATCCCTGTTGAGATCCAACCTTGACTTTTTCATCCAACGTTGACTTTTTTACCCAACTGGAGCGTTTTTATCTCAAAATTCATCCCCATTGACCAAAATCTTGGGGTTTGGTCCAACGGGGGCGTTTTTATCTCAAAATTTGTCCAATTGATGTTGAACATTGACCTTTCCACCCAACACTGACTTTTCCACCCAATTGGGGCATTTTTATCACAAATCCATCCTCATTGATGCCCAACTTTGACTTTTCTACCCAATTGGAGCGTTTTTATCCCAAAATTCATCCCCATTGACCAAGGTCGTGGGTTTTGATCCAACGGGGGCGTTTTTATCCCAAAATTTGTCCCATTGATGTTGAACCTTGACTTTTCCACCCAACATTGGCTTTTCCACCCAACTGGGCCTTTTTACCCCCAATGCATCCCCATTGAGGTCCAACATTGACTTTTCCATACAATTAGGGAGTTTTTACCCCAAAATTCTTCCCCATTGACCAAAATCTTGGGGTTTGGTCCAAAGGGAGCGTTTTTATCCCGATATTTGTCCCATTGATGTTGAATCTTGACTTTTCCACCCAACTGGGTGTTTTTATCCAAAAATCCATCCCCCTTGAGGCCCAGCGTTGTCTTTTCCACCCAACTGGGCATTTTTATTCCAAATCCATCCTCGTTGATGTCCGACGTTGACTTTTCTACCCAATTGGGGCGTTTTTATCCTAAAATTTGTCCTTATGGAAGTCCAATATTGGCGTTTCCACCCAAAGTTGACTTTTCCGTCCAATTTGAGCGTTTTTATCCCAAAACTCATCCCTGTTGAGATCCAACCTTGACTTTTCCATCCAACGTTGATTTTTTAACCCAACTGGAGTTTTTTTATCTCAAAATTCATCCCCATTGACCAAAATCTTGGGGTTTGGTCCAACGGGGGCGTTTTTATCTCAAAATTTGTCCCATTGATGTTGAACATTGACTTTTCCACCCAACACTGACTTTTCCACCCAATTGGGGAATTTTTATCACAAATCCATCCTCATTGATTCCCAACGTTGACTTTTCTACCCAATTGGAGCATTTTTATCCCAAAAATTCATCCCCATTGACCAAACACTCCGGGTTTGGTCCAACCGGGGGCGTTTTTATTTCAAAATTTGTCCCGATTCACCAAAATGTTGGGTTTAGGTTTAACGGGGTCATTTTTATCTCGAAATTTGTCCCCATTGAGGTCCAATATTTTTTTTTCCACCCAACGTTGAATTCTCCATCCAACTGGAGCGTTTTTATCCCAAAAATTCATCCCCATTGGCCAAAATGTTGGGTTTTGGTCCAACGGGGGCGTTTTTATCTCAAATTTTGTCCCATTGATGTTGAATCTTGACTTCTTCACCCAACATTGGCTTTTCCACACAACTGGGGCATTTTTATCCCAAAAATTCATCCCCATTGACCAAAATGTTGGGTTTGGTCCAACGGGGCGCTTTTATCCAAAAAATTTGGTCCCCATTTAAGTCCAATAGTGACTTTTCACCCAACGCTGACTTTCCATCCAATTGGAGTGTTTTTATCTTAAAACTCATCCTGTTGAGATCCAACCCTTTGACTTCTTCCATCTAGCTGACTTTTTCACCAACTTGACCATTGACATTGAACATTGACTTTTTCACCCAACATTGGCTTTCCCACCCAACTGGGCCTTTTACCCCAAAAGTCATCCTTGTTGAGTTCCAGCCTTGACTTTTCTACCCAATTGGAGCATTTTTACCCCAAAATTCTTCCCCATTGAACAAAGTCTTGGGGTTTGGTCCAACGGGGGCATTTTTATCCCAAATTTTTTCCCCATTGAAGTCCAATATTGAGTTTTCCACACAATGTTGACTTTTCCGTCCAATTGGAGCATTTTTATCCCAAAAATTCATCCCCATTGACCAAAATGTTGGGTTTTGGACCAATGAAGTGCTTTTTATCCCGAAATTTGTCCCCATTGAGGTCCATATATTGGCTTTTCCACCCAATGTTGACTTTTCCGGCCCAATTGGAGCGCTATCCCAAAACTCATCCCTGTTGAGTTCCAACCTTTGACTTCTTCCATCCAACGTTGACTTTTCACCCAATTCTAGTGTTTCATCCCAAAATTCACCCCATTGACCAAAATCTTGGGGTTTGGTCCAACGGGGGCGTTTTTATCACAAAATTTGTCCCATTGATGTTGAACATTGACCTTTCCACCCAACACTGACTTTTCCACCCAATTGGAGCATTTTTATCACAAATCCGTCCTCATTGATGCCCAACTTTGACTTTTCTACCCAAATGGAGCGTTTTTATCCCAAAATTCATCTTCATTGATCGCCACGGGGGCGTTTTTATACCAAAAATTTCTCCGCATTGATGTTGGAACCTTGACTTTTCCACCCAACATTGGCTTTTCCCACCCAACTGGCCTTTTACCTAAAAAAAGCAAATTCATCCCATTGAGGTACAAGCATTGACTTTTCCATACAATAGGGAGTTTTTACCCCAAAATTCTTCCCCATTGACCAAAATCTTGGGGTTTGGTCCAAAGGGAGCGTTTTTATCCCGAAATTTGTCCCATTGATGTTGAATCTTGACTTTTCCACCCAACTGGGTGTTTTTATCCAAAAATCCATCCCCCTTGAGGCCCAGCGTTGGCTTTTCCACCCAACTGGGCATTTTTATTCCAAATCCATCCTCGTTGATGTCCGACGTTGACTTTTCTACCCAATTGGGGCGTTTTTATCCTAAAATTTGTCCCCATTGAAGTCCAATATTGGCTTTTCCACCCAACGTTGACTTTTCCGTCCAATTGGAGCGTTTTTATCCCAAAACTCATCCCTGTTGAGATCCAACCTTGACTTTTCCATCCAACGTTGACTTTTTTACCAAAATGGAGCGTTTTTATCTCAAAATTCATCCCCATTGACCAAAATCTTGGGGTTTGGTCCAACGGGGGCGTTTTTATCTCAAAATTTGTCCAATTGATGTTGAACATTGACCTTTCCACCCAACACTGACTTTTCCACCCAATTGCGGCATTTTTATCACAAATCCATCCTCATTGATGCCCAACTTTGACTTTTCTACCCAAATGGAGCGTTTTAATCCCAAATCATCTTCATTGACCGGCAAGTCGTGGGTTTTGATCCAACGGGGGAGCGTTTTTATCCCAAATTTGGTCCCATTGTTAATGTTGAACTTGACTTTTCCACCCAACATGTCTTTTCCACCCAACTGGCTTTTTTACCGCCAAAATTCATCACCCATTGAGGTTCCAACATATGACTTTTCCATACAATTAGGGAGTTTTTACCCCAAAATTCTTCCCATTGACCAAAATCTTGGGGTTTGGTCCAAAGGGAGCGTTTTTATCCCGAAATTTGTCCCATTGATGTTGAATCTTGACTTTTCCACCCAACTGGGTGTTTTTATCCAAAAATCCACCCCCCTTGAGGCCCAGCGTTGTCTTTTCCACCCAACTGGGCATTTTAATTCCAAATCCATCCTCGTTGATGTCCGACGTTGACTTTTCTACCCAATTTGGGCGTTTTTATCCTAAAATTTGTCCCCATTGAAGTCCAATATTGGCTTTTCCACCCAAAGTTGACTTTTCCGTCCAATTGGAGCGTTTTTATCCCAAAACTCATCCCTGTTGAGATCCAACCTTGACTTTTTTATCCAGCGTTGACTTTTTCACCCAACTGGAGCGTTTTTATTCCAAAACTCATCCCCATTGACTAAACTCTTCCGGTTTGGACCAACGGGGGCGTTTTTATCCCAAAATTTGTCCCCGTTGAGGTCCAATATTGACTGTTTCAACTAACGCTGACTTTTCCATCCAATTGGATCGTTTTTATCCCAAAACTCATCCCTGTTGAGTTCCAACCTTGTTTTTTTCCATCCAGCGTTGACTTTTTCACCCAATTGGGACGTTTTCATCCCAAAAATTCATCCCCATTGACCAAAATGTAAGGGTTTGGTCCAACGAGGGCGTTTTTATCCCAAAATTTGTCCCCATTGAGGTCCAATATTGGCTTTTCCACCCCATGTTGAATTTTCCGTCCAATTGGAGCGTTTTTATCCCAAAACTCATCCCTGTTGAGTTCCAACTTTGACTTTTCCATCCAACGTTGACTGTTTAACCCAATTGGGGTGTTTTTATCCAAAGATTAACCCCCATTGACCAAAATCTTAGGTTTTGGTGGTATGGGGGAGTTTTTATCCCAAAATTTGTCCCCATTGAGGTCCAATATTGACTTTTTCACCCAACGTTGACTTTTCCGTCCAATTGGAGCGTTTTTATCCCAAAACTCATCCATGTTGAGATCCAACCTTGATTTTTCCATCCAACGTTTCCTTTTCCACCCAACTGGAGCGTTTTTATCTCAAAATTCATCCCCATTGACCAAAATCTTGGGGTTTGGTCCAACGGGGGCGTTTTTATCTCAAAATTTGACCCATTGATGTTGAACATTGACCTTTCCACCCAACACTGACTTTTCCTCCCAATTGGAGCATTTTTATCACAAATCCGTCCTCATTGATGCCCAACTTTGACTTTTCTACCCAAATGGAGCGTTTTTATCCCAAAATTCATCCCCATTGACCAAAGTCGTGGGTTTTGATCCCACGGGGGCGTTTTTATACCAAAATTTCTCCCATTGATGTTGAACCTTGACTTTTCCACCCAACATTGGCTTTTCCACCCAACTGGGCCTTTTTACCCCAAATTCATCCCCATTGAGGTCCAACATTGACTTTTCCATACAATTAGGGAGTTTTTACCCCAGAATTCTTCCGCATTGACCAAAATCTTGGGGTTTGGTCCAAAGGGAGCGTTTTTATCCCGAAATTTGTCCCATTGATATTGAATCTTGACTTTTCCACCCAACTGGGTGTTTTTATCCAAAAATCCATCCCCCTTGAGGCCCAGCGTTGGCTTTTCCACCCAACTGGGCATTTTTATTCCAAATCCATCCTGGTTGATGTCCGACGTTGACTTTTCTACCCAATTGGGGCGTTTTTATTCCTAAATTGGTCCTTATGGAAGTCAATATAGGATTTCCACCCAACGTTCACTTTTTCACCCATTTGGGACGTTTTCATCCCAAAACTCATCCCTGTTGAGATCCAACCTTGACTTTTCCATCCAACGTTGACTTTTTTACCCAACTGGAGCGTTTTTATCTCAAAATTCATCCCCATTGACCAAAATCTTGGGGTTTGGTCCAACGGGGGAGTTTTTATCTCAAAATTTCACCCATTGATGTTGAACATTGACCTTTCCACCCAACACTGACTTTTCCACCCAATTGGGGCATTTTTATCACAAATCCATCCTCATTGATGCCCAACTTTGACTTTTCTACCCAAATGGAGCGTTTTTATCCCAATCCCAAAAATTCATCTTCATTGACCAAAGTCGTGGGTTTGATCCAACGGGGGCGTTTTTATCCCAAAATTTGTCCCATTGATGTTGAACCTTGACTTTTCCACCCAACATTGGCTTTTCCACCCAACTGGGCCTTTTTACCCCCAATTCATCCCCATTGAGGTCCAACATTGACTTTTCCATACAATTAGGGAGTTTTTACCCCAAATTTCTTCCCCATTGACCAAAATCTTGGGGTTTGGTCCAAAGGGAGCGTTTTTATCCCGAAATTTGTCCCATTGATGTTGAATCTTGACTTTTCCACCCAACTGGGTGTTTTTATCCAAAAATCCATCCCCCTTGAGGCCCAGCGTTGGCTTTTCCACCCAACTGGGCATTTTTATTCCAAATCCATCCTCGTTGATGTCAGACGTTGACTTTTCTACCCAATTGGGGCGTTTTTATCCTAAAATTTGTCCTTATGGAAGTCCAATATAGGCTTTTCCACCCAACGTTGACTTTTTCACACAATTGGGACGTTTTCATCCCAAAACTCATCCCTGTTGAGATCCAACCTTGACTTTTTTTTCCAGCGTTGACTTTTTCACCCAACTGGAGCGTTTTTTTTCCAAAATTCATCCCCATTGACTAAACTCTTCCGGTTTGGACCAACGGGGGCGTTTTTATCCCAAAATTTGTCCCCGTTGAGGTCCAATATTGACTGTTTCAACTAACGCTGACTTTTCCATCCAATTGGATCGTTTTTATTCCAAAACTCATCCCTGTTGAGATCCAACCTTGGTTTTTTCCATCCAGCGTTGACTTTTTCACCCAATTGGGACGTTTTCATCCCAAAAATTCATCCCCATTGACCAAAATGTTGGGTTTTGGTCCAACGAGGGCGTTTTTATCCCAAAACTTGTCCCCATTGAGGTCCAATATTGGCTTTTCCACCCCATGTTGAATTTTCCGTCCAATTGGAGCGTTTTTATCCCAAAACTCATCCCTGTTGAGTTCCAACTTTGACTTTTCCATCCAACGTTGACTTTTTAACCCAATTGGGGTGTTTTTATCCAAAGATTAACCCCCATTGACCAAAATCTTAGGTTTTGGTGGTATGGGGGAGTTTTTATCCCAAAATTTGTCCCCGTTGAGGTCCAATATTGACTTTTTCAACCAACGTTGACTTTACCATCCAATTGGGGCGTTTTTTTCCCAAAACTCATCCCTGTTGAGATCCAACCTTGATTTTTCTATCCAGCCTTGACTTTTTCACCCAAATGGAGCGTTTTTATCCCTAAATTCATCCCCATTGACCAAAATCTTGGGGTTTGGTCCAACGGGGGCGTTTTTATCTCAAAATTTGACCCATTGATGTTGAACATTGACCTTTCCACCCAACACTGACTTTTCCACCCAATTGGAGCATTTTTATCACAAATCCGTCCTCATTGATGCCCAACTTTGACTTTTCTACCCAAATGGAGCATTTTTATCCCAAAATTCATCCCCATTGACCAAAGTCGTGGGTTTTGATCCAACGGGGGCGTTTTTATCCCAAAATTTGTCCCATTGATGTTGAACCTTGACCTTTCCACCCAACAATGACTTTTCCACCCAACGGGCCTTTTTACCCAAATGCATCTCATTGAGGTCCAAATTGCTTTTCCATACAATTAGGAGTTTTACCCCAAAATCTTCCATTGACCAAAATTTGGGGTTTGGTCCAAAGGGAGCGATTTTTATCCCGAATTTGTCCCATTGATGTTGAATCTTGACTTTTCACCCAACTGGGTGTTTTTATCCAAAAATCCATCCCCCTTTGAGGCCCAGCGTGGCTTTTCCACCAACTGGGCATTTTTATTCCAAATCCTTCCTCGTGATGTTCCGACGTTGACTTTTCTACCCAACTGGGGCGTTTTTATCCTAAAATTTGTCCTTATGGAAGTCCAATATAGGAATTTCCACCCAACGTTTCCTTTCACCCCAACTGAGGTTTTATCTCAAAATTCACCCCCATTGACCAAAATCTTGGGGTTTGGTCCAACGGGGGCGTTTTTATCTCAAAATTTGTCCCATTGATGTTGAACATTGACCTTTCCACCCAACACTGACTTTTCCACCCAATTGGGGCATTTTTATCACAAATCCATCCTCATTGATGCCAAACTTTGACTTTTCTACCCAAATGGAGCGTTTTTATCCCAAAATTCATCTTCATTGACCAAAGTCGTGGGTTTTGATCCAACGGGGGCGTTTTTATCCCAAAATTTGTCCCATTGATGTTGAACCTTGACTTTTCCACCCAACATTGGCTTTTCCACCCAACTGGGCTTTTTTACCCCAAATTCATCCCCATTGAGGTCCCACATTGACTTTTCCATACAATTAGGGAGTTTTTACCCCAAAATTCTTCCCCTTTGACCAAAATGTTGGGGTTTGGTCCAACGGGGGCGTTTTTATCCCGAAATTTGTCCCATTGATGTTGAATCTTGACTTTTCCACCCAACTGGGTGTTTTTATCCAAAAATCCATCCCCCTTGAGGCCCAGCGTTGTTTTTTCCACCCAACTGGGCATTTTAATTCCAAATCCATCCTCGTTGATGTCCGACGTTGACTTTTCTACCCAATTGGGGCGTTTTTATCCTAAAATTTGTCCCCGTTGAAATGCAACATTGGCTTTTCCACCCAAAGTTGACTTTTCCGTCCAATTGGAGCGTTTTTATCCCAAAACTCATCCCTGTTGAAATCCAACCTTGACTTTTTTATCCAGCGTTGACTTTCTCACCCAACTGGAGCGTTTTTATTCCAAAATTCATCCCCATTGACTAAACTCTTCCGGTTTGGTCCAACGGTGGCGTTTTTATCCCAAAATTTGTCCCCGTTGAGGTCCAATATTGACTGTTTCAACTAACGCTGACTTTTCCATCCAATTGGATCGTTTTTATCCCAAAACACATCCCTGTTGAGTTCCAACCTTGTTTTTTTCCATCCAGCGTTGACTTTTTCACCCAATTGGGACGTTTTCATCCCAAAAATTCATCCCCATTGACCAAAATGTTAGGGTTTGGTCCAACGAGGGCGTTTTTATCCCAAAATTTGTCCCCATTGAGGTCCAATATTGGCTTTTCCACCCCATGTTGAATTTTCCGTCCAATTGGAGCGTTTTTATCCCAAAACTCATCCCTGTTTAGATCCAACCTTGATTTTTCCATCCAGCATTGACTTTTTCACCCAACTGGAGCGTTTTTATCTCAAAATTCATCCCCATTGACCAAAATCTTGGGGTTTGGTCCAACGGGGGAGTTTTTATCTCAAAATTTGACCCATTGATGTTGAACATTGACCTTTCCACTCAACACTGACTTTTCCACCCAATTGGGACATTTTTATCACAAATCCATCCTCATTGATGCCTAACGTTGACTTTTCTACCCAATTGGAGCATTTTTATCCCAAAAATTCATCCCCATTGACCAAACACTCCGGGTTTGGTCCAACCGGGGGCGTTTTTATTTCAAAATTTGTCCCGATTCACCAAAATGTTGGGTTTAGGTTTAATGGGGTCATTTTTATCTCGAAATTTGTCCCCATTGAGGTCCAATATTTTTTTTTCCACCCAACGTTGAATTCTCCATCCAACTGGAGCGTTTTTATCCCAAAAATTCATCCCCATTGGCCAAAATGTTGGGTTTTGGTCCAACGGGGGCGTTTTTATTCCCAAATTTGTCCCATTGATGTTGAACCTTGACTTCTTCACTGAACATTGGCTTTTCCACACAACTGGGGCATTTTTATCCCAAAAATTCATCCCCATTGACCAAAATGTTGGGGTTTGGTCCAACGGGGCGTTTTTATCCTGAAATTTGTCCCCATTTAAGTCCAATAGTGACTTTTTCACCCAACGTTGACTTTCCCATCCAATTGGAGCGTTTTTATCTTAAAACTCATCCCTGTTGAGATCCAACCTTGACTTTTCCATCCAGCGTTGACTTTTTCACCCAACTGGAGCGTTTTCATCCCAAAATTCATCCCCATTGACCAAAGTCTTGGGGTTTGGTCCAACGGGGGCGATTATATCCCAACATTTTTCCCATTGACATTGAACATTGACTTTTCCACCCAACATTGGCTTTCCCACCCAACTGGGCCTTTTTCCCAAAAAGTCATCCTTGTTGAGTTCCAACCTTTACTTTTCTACCCAATGGGAACATTTTTATCCCAAAATTCTTCCCCATTGACCAAAGTCTTGGGTTTTGGTCCAACGGGGGCATTTTTATCCCAAAATTTTTCCCCATTGAAGTCCAATATTGAGTTTTCCACCCAATGTTGACTTTTCCGTCCAATTCAGACATTTTGTCAAAAATTCCTTCCCATTGACCAAAATGTTGGGTTTGTTCAACGAAGACGTTTTATCCCAAAATTTGTCCCATTGAGGTTAATGGCTTTCCACCCAATGTTGACTTTCCGTCAATTCGGCTTTCTCCAAAACTCATCCCTGTTGAGTTCCAATGACTTACCATCGCGTTGACTTTTTCACCCCAATGGAGCGTTTTTATCTCAAAATTCTTCCCCATTGACCAAAATCTTGGGGTTTGGTCCAACGGGGGCGTTTTTATCTCAAAATTTGTCCCATTGATGGTGAACATTGACCTTTCCACCCAACACTGACTTTTCCACCCAATTGGGGCATTTTTATCACAAATCCATCCTCATTGATGCCCAACTTTGACTTTTCTACCCAATTGGAGCGTTTTTATCCCAAAATTCATCTTCATTGACCAAAGTCGTGGGGTTTGATCCAACGGGGGCGTTTTTATCCCAAAATTTGTCCCATTGATGTTGAACCTTGACTTTTCCACCCAACATTGGCTTTTCCACCCAACTGGGCCTTTTTACCCCAAATTCATCCCCATTGAGGTCCAACATTGACTTTCCCATACAATTAGGCAGTTTTTACCCCAAAATTCTTCCCCATTGACCAAAATCTTGGGGTTTGTTAAAAGAGAACTACCCGTTTATCCAAAAATTTGTCCCATTGATGTTTGAATCCTTGACTTTTCCACCCAACTGGGTGTTTTTATCAAATCCATCCCCTTGAGGCCCAGCGTTGTCTTTTCCACCAACTGGGCATTTTATTCCAATCCATCCTCGTTGATGTCCGACGTTGACTTTTCACCCAATTGGACGTTTTATCCTAAAATTTGTCCCCATGGAAGTCCAATATTGAGTTTTCCACCCAACATTGGCTTTTCCATCCAATTGGAGCGTTTTTATCCCAAAACTCATCCTGTTGAGATCCAACCTTGACTTTTCCATCCAACGTTGACTTTTTCACCCAAATGGAGCGTTTTTATCCCAAAATTCATCCCCATTGACCAAAGTCTTGGGGTTTGGTCCAGCGGGGGCGTTTTTATCCCAAAATTTGTCCCATTGTTGTTGAACATTGACTTTTCCACCCAACACGGACTTTTCCACCCAATTGGGGCATTTTTATCACAAATCCATCCTCATTGATTACTTAACTTTGACTTTTCTGCCCAGGCTAAGATTTTTATCCCAAGAATTCATTCCCATTGACCAAAATTAGGTGGGTTTTGATCCAACGAGTTTTATCCCAAATTTGTCCCATTGATGTTGAATATGACTTTTCATAACATTGTCTTTTCCATAACTGGGCAGCACAAATTCATCCCATTGAGGTCAACATTGACTTTTTCCATACAATTAGGGAGTTTACCCCAAATTTTCCCCATTGACCAAATCTTGGGGGTTTGGTCCAACGGGGGCGTTTTTATCCCGAAATTTGTCCCCATTGATGTTGAATCTTGACTTTTCCACCCAACTGGGTGTTTTTATCCAAAAATCCATCCCCTTGAGGCCCAGCGTTGGCTTTTCCACCCAACTGGGCATTTTTATTCCAAATCCATCCTCGTTGATGTCCGACGTTGACTTTTCTACCCAATTGGGGTGTTTTTATCTTAAATTTGTCCCCGTTGAAATGCAACATTGGCTTTTCCACCCAAAGTTGACTTTTCCGTCCAATTGGAGCGTTTTTATCCCAAAACTCATCCCTGTTGAAATCCAACCGTTGACTTTTTTTATCCAGCGTTGACTTTCTCACCCAACTGGAGCGTTTTTATTCCAAAATTCATCCCCATTGACTAAACTCTTCCGGTTAGGTCCAACGGGGGCGTTTTTATCCCAAAATTTGTCCCCGTTGAGGTCCAATATTGACTGTTTCAACTAACGCTGACTTTTCCATCCAATTGGATCGTTTTTATCCCAAAACACATCCCTCTTGAGTTCCAACCTTGTTTTTTTCCATCCAGCGTTGACTTTTTCACCCAATTGGGACGTTTTCATCCCAAAAATTCATCCCCATTGACCAAAATGTTAGGGTTTGGTCCAACGAGGGCGTTTTTATCCCAAAATTTGTCCCCATTGAGGTCCAATATTGGCTTTTCCACCCCATGTTGAATTTTCCGTCCAATTGGAGCGTTTTTATCCCAAAACTCATCCCTGTTTAGATCCAACCTTGATTTTTCCATCCAGCATTGACTTTTTCACCCAACTGGAGCGTTTTTATCTCAAAATTCATCCCCATTGACCAAAATCTTGGGGTTTGGTCCAACGGGGGAGTTTTTATCTCAAAATTTGACCCATTGATGTTGAACATTGACCTTTCCACTCAACACTGACTTTTCCACCCAATTGGGACATTTTTATCACAAATCCATCCTCATTGATGCCTAACGTTGACTTTTCTACCCAATTGGAGCATTTTTATCCCAAAAATTCATCCCCATTGACCAAACACTCCGGGTTTGGTCCAACCGGGGGCGTTTTTATTTCAAAATTTGTCCCGATTCACCAAAATGTTGGGTTTAGGTTTAACGGGGTCATTTTTATCTCGAAATTTGTCCCCATTGAGGTCCAATATTTTTTTTTCCACCCAACGTTGAATTCTCCATCCAACTGGAGCGTTTTTATCCCAAAAATTCATCCCCATTGGCCAAAATGTTGGGTTTTGGTCCAACGGGGGCGTTTTTATTCCCAAAATTTGTCCCATTGATGTTTAACCTTGACTTCTTCACCCAACATTGGCTTTTCCACACAACTGGGGCATTTTTATCCCAAAAATTCATCCCCATTGACCAAAATGTTGGGGTTTGGTCCAACGGGGCGTTTTTATCCTGAAATTTGTCCCCATTTAAGTCCAATAGTGACTTTTTCACCCAACGTTGACTTTTACATCCAATTGGAGCGTTTTTATCTTAAAACTCATCCCTGTTGAGATCCAACCTTGACTTTTCCATCCAGCGTTGACTTTTTCACCCAACTGGAGCGTTTTTATCCCAAAATTCATCCCCAATTGACCAAAGTCTTGGGGTTTGGTCCAACGGGGGCGATTATATCCCAAAATTTTTCCCATTGACATTGAACATTGACTTTTCCACCCAACATTGGCTTTCCCACCCAACTGGGCCTTTTTCCCAAAAAGTCATCCTTGTTGAGTTCCAACCTTGACTTTTCTACCCAATGGGAGCATTTTTACCCCAAAATTCTTCCCCATTGACCAAAGTCTTGGGGTTTGGTCCAACAGGGGCATTTTTATCCCAAAATTTTTCCCTATTGAAGTCAATATTGAGTTTTCCACCCAATGTTGACTTTTTTCCGTCAATTGGAGCATTTTTATCCAAAATCATCCCGGTAAACATTGACCAAAATGTTGGGGTTTTGGTCGCAGACGGGGGCGTTTTATCCCAAAAGTGGTCCCCACTTGAGGTCCAATATTGGCTTTTTCTCCACCAATGTTGACTTTTCCGTCCAATTCGAGCGCTTTATCCAAACTGCATCCCTGTTGAGTTCCAACCTTGACATTTCCATCCAGCGTTGACTTTTTCACCCAACTGGAGCGTTTTTATCTCAATATTCATCCCCATTGACCAAAATCTTGGGGTTTGGTCCAACGGGGGCGATTTTATCCCAAAATTTGTCCTATTGATGTTGAACATTGACCTTTCCACCCAACACTGACTTTTCCACCCAATTGGGGCATTTTTAATCACAAATCCATCCTCATAAACTTAACGTTGACTTTTCTACCCAATTGGAGCGTTTTTATCCCAAAATTCATCCCCATTGACCAAAGTCGTGGGTTTTGATCCAAGGGGGGCGTTTTTATCCCAAAATTTGTCCCATTGATGTTGAACCTTGACTTTTCCACCCAACATTGGCTTTTCCACCCAACTGGGCCTTTTTACGCCAAATTCATCCCCATTGAGGTCCAACATTGACTTTTCATACAATTAGGGTAGTTTTTTTACCTCAAAATTTTCCTTCCGCCATTGAACCAAAATCTTGGGGTTTGGTGAAAAGGGAGCGTTTTTTTAATATCCAAATTGTCCCCATTTGATGTTGAATCTTGACTTTTCCACCCAACTGGGTGTTTTTATCCAAAAATCCATCCCCCTTGAGGCCCAGCGTTGTCTTTTCCACCCAACTGGGCATTTTTATTCCAAATCCATCCTCGTTGATGTCCGACGTGGACTTTTCTACCCAATTGGGGCGTTTTTATCCTAAAATTTGTCCCCATTGAAGTCCAGTATTGGCTTTTCCACCCAAAGTTGACTTTTCCGTCCAATTGGAGCGTTTTTATTCCAAAACTCATCCCTGTCGAGTTCCAACCTTGACTTTTCCATCCAATGTTGACTTTTTCACCCACTAAAAAAAAATGGAGCGTTTTTTATCTCAAAATTCTCCCCATTGACCAAAATCTTGGGGTTTGGTCCAACGGGGGCGTTTTTAATTCTCAAAATTGTCCCATTGATGTTGAACATTGAAACCTTTCGACCAACACGGACGGGTGTGGGCGGCGGGCAATTGGGGCATTTTTTATCACAAATCCATGCCTCATTGATGCCCAACTTTGCTTTTTTCTCTACCCAAATGGAGCGTTTTTATCACCAAAATTCATACCCCATTGACCAAAAGTCGTGGGTTTTGGATCCAACGGGGGGTTTTTTTATCTCAAAATTTGTCCCATGGATGTTGAACCTGACTTTTCACATAACATTGGTTTTTCCACCAACTGGGGCCTTTTTACCCAAATTCATCCCATTGAGGTCCAACATTGACTTTTCCATACAATTAGGGAGTTTTTACCCCAGAATTCTTCCCCATTGACCAAAATCTTGGGGTTTGGTCCAAAGGGAGCGTTTTTATCCCGAAATTTGTCCCATTGATGTTGAATCTTGACTTTTCCACCCAACTGGGTTTTTTTATCCAAAAATCCATCCCCCTTGAGGCCCAGCGTTGGCTTTTCCACCCAACTGGGCATTTTTATTCCAAATCCATCCTCGTTGATGTCCGACGTTGACTTTTCTACCCAATTGGGGCGTTTTTATCTAAATTTTGTCCCCATTGAAGTCCAATATTGTCTTTTCCACCCAAAGTTGACTTTTCCGTCCAATTGGAGCGTTTTTATCCCAAAACTCATCCCTGTTGAGATCCAACTTTGACTTTTTTATCCAGCGTTGACTTTTTCACCCAACTGGAGCGTTTTTATTCCAAAATTCATCCCCATTGACTAAACTCTTCCGGTTAGGTCCAACGGGGGCGTTTTTATCCCAAAATTTGTCCCCGTTGAGGTCCAATATTGACTGTTTCAACTAACGCTGACTTTTCCATCCAATTGGATCGTTTTTATCCCAAAACACATCCCTCTTGAGTTCCAACCTTGTTTTTTTCCATCCAGCGTTGACTTTTTCACCCAATTGGGACGTTTTCATCCCAAAAATTCATCCCCATTGACCAAAATGTTAGGGTTTGGTCCAACGAGGGCGTTTTTATCCCAAAATTTGTCCCCATTGAGGTCCAATATTGGCTTTTCCACCCCATGTTGAATTTTCCGTCCAATTGGAGCGTTTTTATCCCAAAACTCATCCCTGTTTAGATCCAACCTTGATTTTTCCATCCAGCGTTGACTTTTTCACCCAACTGGAGCGTTTTTATCTCAAAATTCATCCCCATTGACCAAAATCTTGGGGTTTGGTCCAACGGGGGAGTTTTTATCTCAAAATTTGACCCATTGATGTTGAACATTGACGTTTCCACTCAACACTGACTTTTCCACCCAATTGGGACATTTTTATCACAAATCCATCCTCATTGATGCCTAACGTTGACTTTTCTACCCAATTGGAGCATTTTTATCCCAAAAATTCATCCCCATTGACCAAACACTCCGGGTTTGGTCCAACAGGGGGCGTTTTTATTTCAAATTTGTCCCGATTCACCAAAATGTTGGGTTTTGGTTTAACGGGGTCATTTTTATCTCGAAATTTGTCCCCATTGAGGTCCAATATTTTTTTTTCCACCCAACGTTGACTTCTCCATCCAACTGGAGCGTTTTTATCCCAAAAATTCATCCCCATTGGCCAAAATGTTGGGTTTTGGTCCAACGGGGGCGTTTTTATCCCCAAATTTGTCCCATTGATGTTTAACCTTGACTTCTTCACCCAACATTGGCTTTTCCACACAACTGGGGCATTTTTATCCCAAAAATTCATCCCCATTGACCAAAATGTTGGGGTTTGGTCCAACGGGGCGTTTTTATCCTGAAATTTGTCCCCATTTAAGTCCAATAGTGACTTTTTCACCCAACGTTGACTTTTCCGTCCAATTGGAGCGTTTTTATCTTAAAACTCATCCCTGTTGAGATCCAACGTTGACTTTTCCATCCAGCGTTGACTTTTTCACCCAACTGGAGCGTTTTCATCCCAAAATTCATCCCCATTGACCTAAGTCTTGGGGTTTGGTCCAACGGGGGCGATTATATCCCAAAATTTTTCCCATTGACATTGAACATTGACTTTTCCACCCAACATTGGCTTTCCCACCCAACTGGGCCTTTTTCCCAAAAAGTCATCCTTGTTGAGTTCCAACCTTGACTTTTCTACCCAATGGGAGCATTTTTACCCCAAAATTCTTCCCCATTGACCAAAGTCTTGGGGTTTGGTCCAACAGGGGCATTTTTATCCCAAAATTTTTCCCTATTCAAGTCCAATACTGAGTTTTCCACCCAATGTTGACTTTTCCGTCCAATTGGAGCATTTTTATCCCAAAATTCATCACCATTGACCAAAATGTTGGGTTTTGGTCCAACGGGGGCGTTTTTATCCCAAAATTTGTCCCCATTGAGGTCCAATATGGGCTTTTTCACCCAATGTTGACTTTTCCGTCCAATTCGAGCGCTTTTATCCCAAAACTCATCCCTGTTGAGTTCCAACCTTGACTTTTCCATCCAACGTTGACTTTTTCACCCAATTGGGGCGTTTTTATCTCAAAATTCATCCCCATTGACCAAAAATCTTGGGGTTTGGTCCAAAGGGAGCGTTTTTATCCCGAAATTTGTCCCATTGATGTTGAATCTTGACTTTTCCACCCAACTGGTGTTTTTTTATCCAAAATCCATACCCTTAAGGACCAGCGTTGGCTTTTCCACCCAACTGGGCATTTTTATTCCAAATCCATCCTCGTTGACGTTCGACGTTGACTTTTCTACCCAATTGGGGCGTTTTTATCCTAAAATTTGTCCCCATTGAAGTCCCATATTGGCTTTTCCACCCAAAGTTGACTTTTCCGTCCAATTGGAGCGTTTTTATCCCAAAACTCATCCCTGTTGAGATCCAACCTTGACTTTTCCATCCAACGTTGACTTTTTTAACCAAATGGAGCGTTTTTATCTCAAAATTCTTCCCCTTTGACCAAAATCTTGGGGTTTGGTCCAACGGGGGGCGTTTTTATCTCAAAATTTGGCCCGCATGATTAGTTGAACATTGACCTTTCCACCCAACACTGACTTTTCCACCGCAATTGGGGCATTTTATGCAACAAATCCATCTCATTGATGCCCATTTTGACTTTTCTACCCAATTGGAGCATTTTTATCCCAAAATTCATCCCCATTGGCCAAAGTCGTGGGTTTTGATCCAACGGGGGCGTTTTATCCCAAAATTTGTCCCATTGATGTTGAACCTTGACTTTTCCACCCAACATTGGCTTTTCCACCCAACTGGGCCTTTTTACCCCAAATTCATCCCCATGGAGGTCCAACATTGACTTTTCCATACAATTAGGGAGTTTTTACCCCAAAATTCTTCCCCATTGACCAAAATCTTGGGGTTTGGTCCAAAGGGAGCGTTTTTATCCCGAAATTTGTCCCATTGATGTTGAATCTTGACTTTTCCACCCAACTGGGTGTTTTTATCCAAAAATCCATCCCCCTTGAGGCCCAGCGTTGGCTTTTCCACCCAACTGGGCATTTTTTATTCCAAATCCATCCTCGTTTATGTTAGACGTTGACTTTCCTACCCAATTGGGGCGTTTTTATCCCAAAATTTGTCCCCATGGAAGTCCAATATTGGCTTTTCCACCCAAAGTTGACTTTTCCGTCCAATTGGAGCGTTTTTATCCCAAAACTCATCCCTGTTGAGATCCAACCTTGACTTTTTTATCCAGCGTTGACTTTCTCACCCAACTGGAGCGTTTTTATTCCAAAATTCATCCCCATTGACTAAACTCTTCCGGTTTGGTCCAACGGGGGCGTTTTTATCCCAAAATTTGTCCCCGTTGGGGTCCAATATTGACTGTTTCAACTAACGCTGACTTTTCCATCCAATTGGATCGTTTTTATCCCAAAACTCATCCCTGTTGAGTTCCAACCTTGGTTTTTTCCATCCAGCGTTGACTTTTTCACCCAATTGGGACGTTTTCATCCCAAAAATTCATCCCCATTGACCAAAACGTTAGGGTTTGGTCCAACGAGGGCGTTTTTATCCCAAAATTTGTCCCCATTGAGGTCCAATATTGGCTTTTCCACCCCATGTTGAATTTTCCGTCCAATTGGTGCGTTTTTATCCCAAAACTCATCCCTGTTTAGATCCAACCTTGATTTTTCCATCCAGCGTTGACTTTTTCACCCAACTGGAGCGTTTTTATCTCAAAATTCATCCCCATTGACCAAAATCTTGGGGTTTGGTCCAACGGGGGCGTTTTTATCTCAAAATTTCTCCCATTGATGTTGAACATTGACCTTTCCAACCCAACACTGACTTTTGCACCCAATTGGGGCATTTTTATCACAAATCCATCCTCATAAACTTAACGTTGACTTTTCTACCCAATTGGAGCGTTTTTATCCCAAAATTCATCCCATTGACCAAAGTCGTGGGTTTTGATCCAACGGGGGCGTTTTTATCCCAAAATTTGTCCCATTGATGTTGAACCTTGACTTTTCCACCCAACATTGCCTCTTCCACCCAACTGGGCCTTTTTACCCCAAATTCATCCCCATTGAGGTCCAACATTGACTTTTCCATACAATTAGGGAGTTTTAACCCCAAAATTCTTCCCCATTGACCAAAATCTTGGGGTTTGGTCCAAAGGGATCGTTTTTATCCCGAAATTTGTCCCATTGATGTTGAACATTGACTTTTCCACCCAACTGGGTTTTTTTATCCAAAAATCCATCCCCCTTGAGGCCCAGCGTTGGCTTTTCCACTCAACTGGGCATTTTTATTCCAAATCCATCCTCGTTGATGTCCGACATTGACTTTTCTACCCAATTGGGGCGTTTTTATCCTAAAATTTGTCCCCATGGAAGTCCAATATTGGCTTTTCCACCCAAAGTTGACTTTTCCGTCCAATTGGAGCGTTTTTATCCCAAAACTCATCGCTCTCGAGTTCCAACCTTGACTTCCCCATCCAACGTCTACTTTTTCACCCAATTGGGACGTTTTTATCCCAAAAATTCATCCCCATTGACCAAAATGTTTGGGTTTGGTCCAACGGGGGCGTTTTTATCCCAAAATTTGTCCCCGTTGACGTGCAACATTGACTTTTTCACCCAACATTGACTTTTCCGTCCAATTGGATGGTTTATATCCCAAAACTCATCCCTTTTGAGTTCCAACCTTGACTTTTCCATCCAGCGTTGACTTTTTCAGCCAACAGGGGTGCTTTTATCCCAAAATTCATCCCCATTGACCAAAATTTGGGTTTTGGTCCATCGGGGGAATTTTTTTCCCAAAATTTGACCCCATTGACGTCCAATATTGAGTTTTCCACCCAACGGTGACTTTTCCGTCCAATTGGAGCAATTTTATCCCAAAACTCATCCCTGTCGAGTTCCAATTTTGACTTTTCCATCCAGCGTTGACTTTTTCACACAACTGGAGCGTTTTAATTCCAAAATTTTTCCCCATTGACCAAAATGTTGGGGTTTGGTCCAACGGGGGCGTTTTTATCCCAAAATTTGTCCCATTGATGTTGAACATTGACTTTTCCACCCAACTGGGTGTTTTTATCCAAAAATCCATCCCCCTTGAGCCCCAGCGTTGGCTTTTCCACCCAACTGGGCATTTTTATTCCAAATCCATCCTCGTTGATGTCCGACGTTGACTTTTCTACCCAATTGGGGCGTTTTTATCCTAAAATTTGTCGCCATGAAAGTCCAATATAGGATTTTCCACCCAAAGTTGACTTTTCCGTCCAATTGGATCGTTTTTATCCCAAAACTCATCCCTGTTGAGTTCCAACCCTGACTTTTCCATCCAGAGTTGTCTTTTTCACCCAATTGGGACGGTTTTATCCCAAAAATTCATCCGCATTGACCAAAATCTTGGGGTTTGGTCCAACTGGGGCGTTTTTATCCCAAAATTTGTCCCATTGAGGTTGAACATTGACTTTTCAGCCCAACACTGACTTTTCCACACAATTGGGGCATTTTTATCCCAAATCCATCCTCATTGATGCCGGACGTTAACTTTTCCACACAATTGGAGCGTTTTTATCCCAAAACTCATCCCTGTCGATTTCCAACCTTGACTTTTTCACTCAACTGGGGCATTTTTATCCCAAAATTCTTCCCCATTGACCAAACTCTTGGGGTTTGGTCCAACGGGGGCGTTTTTATCCCAAAATTTGTCCCCATTGAAATCCAATATTGAGTTTTCCACCCAATGTTGACTTTTCCGTCCAATTGGAGCATTTTATCCCAAAAATTCATCTCCATTGACCAAAATGTTGGGTTTTGGACCAACGAGGGCGTTTTTATCCCAAAATTTGACCCGTTGATGTTGAATCTTGACTTTTTCACCCAACATTGACTTTTCCGTCCAGTTGGGGTGTTTTTATCCCAAAATTCATCCCCATTGAGCAAAGTCTTGGGGTTTGGTCCAACGGAGGCGTTTTTATCCCAAAATTTGTCCCCATTGAGGTTCAATATTGGCTTTTCCACCCAATGTTGGATTTTCCGTCCAATTGGAGCACTTTTATCCCAAAACTCACCCCTGTTTAGTTCCAACCTTGACTTTTCCATCCAACGTCTACTTTTTCACCCAATTGGGACGTTTTTATCCCAAAAATTCATCCCCATTGACCAAAATGTTGGGGTTTGGTCCAACGGGGGCGTTTTTATCCCAAAATTTGTCCCCGTTGAGGTGCAACATTGACTTTTTCACCCAACATTGGCTTTTCCGTCCAATTGGATGGTTTATATCCCAAAACTCATCCCTGTTGAGTTCCAACCTTGACTTTTCCATCCAACGTTTACTTTTTCACCCAACAGGGGTGCTTTTATCCCAAAATTCATCCCCATTCACCTAAATTTGGGTTTTGGTCCATCGGGGGCATTTTTTTCCCAAAATCTGACCCCATTGAGGTCCAATATTGAGTTTTCCACCCAACGGTGACTTTTCCGTCCAATTGGAGCATTTTTATCCCAAAATTCATCCCCATTCACCAAAATGTTGCGTTTTGGTCCAACGGGGGCGTTCTAATCCCAAAATTTGTCCCATTGATGTTGAATCCTGACTTCTTCACGCAACATTGGCTTTTCCACACAACTGGGGCATTTTTATCCCAAAAATTCATCCCCATTGACCAAAGTTGTGTGTTTTGGCCCAACGGAGGCGTTTTTATCCTGAAATTTGTCCCAGTTGAAGTCCAATATTGACTTTTTCACCCAACGTTGACTTTACCATCCAATTGGAGCATTTTTATCCCAAAACGCATCCCTGTCGAGTTCCAACCTTGACTTTTCCATCCAGCGTTGACTTTTTCACACAACTGGAGCGTTTTAATTCCAAAATTTTTCCCCATTGACCAAAATCTTGGGGTTTGGTCCAAAGGGGGCGTTTTTATCCCAAAATTTGTCCCATTGATGTTGAACATTGACTTTTCCACCCAACTGGGTGTTTTTATCCAAAAATCCATCCCCCTTGAGCCCCAGCGTTGGCTTTTCCACCCAACTGGGCATTTTTATTCCAAATCCATCCTCGTTGATGTCCGACGTTGACTTTTCTACCCAATTGGAGCGTTTTTATCCCAAAATTCATCTTCATTGACTAAAGTCGTGGGTTTTGATCCAACGGGGGTGTTTTTATCCTGAAATTTGTCCCATTGATGTTGAATCTTGACTTTTCCAACCAACTGGGTGTTTTTATCCAAAAAATCCATCCCCCTTGAGGCCCAGTGTTGGCTTTTCCACTCAACTGGGCATTTTTATTCCAAATCCATCCTCGTTGATGTCTGACGTTGACTTTTCTACCCAATTGGGGCGTTTTTATCCTAAAATTTGTCCCCATGGAAGTCCAATATTGGCTTTTCCACCCAAAGTTGACTTTTCCGTCCAATTGGAGCGTTTTTATCCCAAACTCATCCCTGTTGAGATCCAACCTTGACTTTTCCATCCAACGTTGACTTTTTCACCCAATTGGGACGTTTTTATCCCAAAAATTCATCCCCATTGACCAAAATGTTGGGGTTTGGTCCAACGGGGGCGTTTTTATCCAAAATTTGTCCCCGTTGAGGTGCAACATTGACTTTTTCACCCAACATTGACTTTTCCATCCAATTGGATGGTTTTTATCCCAAAACTCATCCCTGTTGAGTTCCAACCTTGACTTTTCCATCCAACGTTGACTTTTTCACCCAACAGGGGTGCTTTTATCCCAAAATTCATCCATTCACCTAAATTGGGTTTTGGTCCATCGGGGATTTTTTTCCCAAAATTTGACCCTTGAGGTCGCAATATTGAGTTTTCCACGCCAACGGTGACTTTTCCTGTCCATTGGAGCGATTTTTATCAAATTTATCCCCATTACTCTACACAAATGTTGGTTTTGGTCCAACGGGGCGTTCTAATTCCCAAATATTTGTCCATTGAGTTGAATCCTACTATTCTTCACGCAACATGGCTTTTCACACACTGGGGATTTTATCCCAAAATTCATCCCCATTGACCAAAGTCTTGGGGTTTGGTCCAACGGAGGCGTTTTTATCTTGAAATTTGTCCCCATTGAGGTCCAATATTGGCTTTTCCACCCAATGTTGGATTTTCCGTCCAATTGGAGCGCTTTTATCCCAAAACTCATCCCTGTTGAGTTCCAAACTTGACTTTTCCATCCAACGTTGACTTTTTCACCCAATTGGGGCGTTTTCATCCCAAAATTCACCCCCATTGACCAAAATCTTGGGTTTTGGTAGGATGGGGGCGTTTTTATCCAAAATTTGTCCCATTGATGTTGAAAATTGACTTTTCCACCAACTGGGTGTTTTTATCGCAAAAATCCATCCCCCTTGAGGCCCCAGCGTTTGGCTTTTCACGCCAACTGGGCTTTATACCAATCCATCCTCGTTGATGTCGCGTTGACTTTTCTACCCAAGTGGGGCGTTTTTATCCTAAAAATTCTGTCGCCATAAAGTCCAATTAGGATTTTCCCACCCAAGTTGACTTTTCGTCCAATTTGGATCGTTTTTTATCCAAAACTCATTCCCTGTTGAGTTCCACCCTGATTTTCCATCCAGCGTTGTCTTTTTCACCCAATTGGGACGTTTTTATCCCAAAAATTCATCCCAATTGACCAAAATGTTGGGGTTTGGTCCAACGAGGGCGTTTTTATCCCAAAATTTGTCCCATTGATGTTGAACATTGACTTTTCAGCCCAACACTGACTTTTCCACACAATTGGGGCATTTTTATCCCAAATCCATCCTCATTGATGCCGGACGTTAACTTTTCCACACAATTGGAGCGTTTTTATCCCAAAACTCATCCCTGTCGATTTCCAACCTTGACTTTTTCACTCAACTGGGGCATTTTTATCCCAAAATTCTTCCCCATTGACCAAACTCTTGGGGTTTGGTCCAACGGGGGCGTTTTTATCCCAAAATTTGTCCCCATTGAAATCCAATATTGAGTTTTCCACCCAATGTTGACTTTTCCGTCCAATTGGAGCATTTTTATCCCAAAAATTTATCTCCATTGACCAAAATGTTGGTTTTTGGACCAACGAGGGCGTTTTTATCCCAAAATTTGACCTGTTGATGTTGAACATTGACTTTTTCACCCAACATTGACTTTTCCGTCCAGTTGGGGTGTTTTTATCCCAAAATTCATCCCCATTGAGCAAAGTCTTGGGGTTTGGTCCAACGGAGGCGTTTTTATCCCAAAATTTTTCCCCATTGAGGTCCAATATTGGCTTTTCCACCCAATGTTGGATTTTCCGTCCAATTGGAGCACTTTTATCCCAAAACTTATCCCTGTTGTGTTCCAACCTTGAATTCTCCATCCAACGTCTACTTTTTCACCCAATTGGGACGTTTTTATCCCAAAAATTCATCCCCATTGACCAAAATGTTGGGGTTTGGTCCAACGGGGGCGTTTTTATCCCAAAATTTGTCCCCGTTGAGGTGCAACATTGACTTTTTTACCGAACATTGACTTTTCCGTCCAATTGGATGGTTTATATCCCAAAACTCATCCCTGTTACGATCCAACCTTGACTTTTCCATCCAACGTTGACTTTTTCACCCAATTGGGGTGCTTTTATCCCAAAATTCATCCCCATTCACCAAAATTTGGGTTTTGGTCCATCGGGGGCATTTTTTTCCCAAAATTTGACCCCATTGAGGTCCAATATTGAGTTTTCCACCCAACGGTGACTTTTCCGTCCAATTGGAGCATTTTTATCCCAAAATTCATCCCCATTCACCAAAATGTGGGGTTTTGGTCCAACAGGGGCGTTCTAATCCCAAAATTTGTCCCATTGATGTTGAATCCTGACTTCTTCACGCAACATTGGCTTTTCCACACAACTGGGGCATTTTAATCCCAAAAATTCATCCCCATTGACCAAAGTTGTGTGTTTTGGCCCAACGGAGGCGTTTTTATCCTGAAATTTGTCCCCGTTGAAGTCCAATATTGACTTTTTCACCCAACGTTGACTTTACCATCCAATTGGAGCATTTTTATCCCAAAACGCATCCCTGTCGAGTTCCAACCTTGACTTTTCCATCCAACGTTGACTTTTTCACACAACTGGAGCGTTTTAATTCCAAAATTTTTCCCCATTGACCAAAATGCTGGGGTTTGGTCCAACGGGGGCGTTTTTATCCCAAAATTTGCCCCATTGATGTTGAACATTGACTTTTCCACCCAACTGGGTGTTTTTATCCAAAAATCCATCCCCCTTGAGCCCCAGCGTTGGCTTTTCCACCCAACTGGGCATTTTTATTCCAAATCCATCCTCGTTGATGTCCGACGTTGACTTTTCTACCCAATTGGAGCGTTTTTATCCCAAAATTCATCTTCATTGACTAAAGTCGTGGGTTTTGATCCAACGGGGGTGTTTTTATCCTGAAATTTGTCCCATTGATGTTGAATCTTGACTTTTCCAACCAACTGGGTGTTTTTATCCAAAAAATCCATCCCCCTTGAGGCCCAGTGTTGGCTTTTCCACTCAACTGGGCATTTTTATTCCAAATCCATCCTCGTTGATGTCTGACGTTGACTTTTCTACCCAATGGGGGTGTTTTTATCCTAAAATTTGTCCCCATGGAAGTCCAATATAGGCTTTTCCACCCAAAGTTGACTTTTCCGTCCAATTGGAGCATTTTTATCCCAAAACTCATCCCTCTCGAGTTCCAACCTTGACTTCTCCATCCAACGTCTACTTTTTCACCCAACAGGGGTGCTTTTATCCCAAAAATTCATCCCCATTGACCAAAATGTTGGGGTTTGGTCCAACGGGGGCGTTTTTATCCCAAAATTTGTCCCCGTTGAGGTGCAACATTTGCTTTTTCACCCAACATTGACTTTTCCGTCCAATTGGATGGTTTATATCCCAAAACTCATCCCTTTTGAGTTCCAACCTTGACTTTTCCATCCAACGTTGACTTTTTCACCCAACAGGGGTGCTTTTATCCCAAAATTCATCCCCATTCACCTAAATTTGGGTTTTGGTCCATCGGGGGCATTTTTTTCCCAAAATTTGACCCCATTGAGGTCCAATATTGAGTTTTCCACCCAACGGTGACTTTTCCGTCCAATTGGAGCATTTTTATCCCAAAATTCATCCCCATTCACCAAAATGTTGGGTTTTGGTCCAACGGGGGCGTTCTAATCCCAAAATTTGTCCCATTGATGTTGAATCCTGACTTCTTCACGCAACATTGGCTTTTCCACACAACTGGGGCATTTTTATCCCAAAAATTCATCCCCATTGACCAAAGTTGTGTGTTTTGGCCCAACGGAGGCGTTTTTATCCTGAAATTTGTCCCCGTTGAAGTCCAATATTGACTTTTTCACCCAACGTTGACTTTACCATCCAATTGGAGCATTTTTATCCCAAAACGCATCCCTGTCGAGTTCCAACCTTGACTTTTCCATCCAGCGTTGACTTTTTCACACAACTGGAGCGTTTTAATTCCAAAATTTTTCCCCATTGACCAAAATGTTGGGGTTTGGTCCAACGGGGGCGTTTTTATCCCAAAATTTGCCCCATTGATGTTGAACATTGACTTTTCCACCCAACTGGGTGTTTTTATCCAAAAATCCATCCCCCTTGAGCCCCAGCGTTGGCTTTTCCACACAACTGGGCATTTTTATTCCAAATCCATCCTCGTTGATGTCCGACGTTGACTTTTCTACCCAATTGGGGCGTTTTTATCCTAAAATTTGTCCCCATGAAAGTCCAATATAGGATTTTCCACCCAAAGTTGACTTTTCCGTCCAATTGGAGCGTTTTTATCCCAAAACTCATCCCTGTTGAGTTCCAACCTTGACTTTTCCATCCAGAGTTGTCTTTTTCACCCAATTGGGACGTTTTTATCCCAAAAATTCATCCCAATTGACCAAAATGTTGGGGTTTGGTCCAACGGGGGCGTTTTTATCCCAAAATTTGTCCCATTGATGTTGAACATTGACTTTTCAGCCCAACACTGACTTTTCCACACAATTGGGGCATTTTTATCACAAATCCATCCTCATTGATGCCCGACGTTGACTTTTCCACCCAATTGGAGCGTTTTTATCCCAAAATTCATCTTCATTGACCAAAGTCGTGGGTTTTGATCCAACGGGGGTGTTTTTATCCCGAAATTTGTCCCATTGATGTTGAATCTTGACTTTTCCAACCAACTGGGTGTTTTTATCCAAAAATCCATCCCCCTTGAGGCCCAGTGTTGGCTTTTCCACTCAACTGGGCATTTTTATTCCAAATCCATCCTCGTTGATGTCTGACGTTGACTTTTCTACCCAATTGGGGCGTTTTTATCCTAAAATTTGTCCCCATGGAAGTCCAATATAGGCTTTTCCACCCAAAGTTGACTTCTCCGTCCAATTGGAGCATTTTTATCCCAAAACTCATCCCTCTCGAGTTCCAACCTTGACTTCTCCATCCAACGTCTACTTTTTCACCCAACAGGGGTGCTTTTATCCCAAAAATTCATCCCCATTGACCAAAATGTTGGGGTTTGGTCCAACAGGGGCGTTTTTATGCCAAAATTTGTCCCCGTTGAGGTGCAACATTGACTTTTTCACCCAACATTGACTTTTCTGTCCAATTGGATGGTTTATATCCCAAAACTCATCCCTTTTGAGTTCCAACCTTGACTTTTCCATCCAACGTTGACTTTTTCACCCAACAGGGGTGCTTTTATCCCAAAATTCATCCCCATTCACCTAAATTTGGGTTTTGGTCCATCGGGGGCATTTTTTTCCCAAAATTTGACCCCATTGAGGTCCAATATTGAGTTTTCCACCCAACGGTGACTTTTCCGTCCAATTGGAGCATTTTTATCCCAAAATTCATCCCCATTCAACCAAAATGTTGGGTTTTGGTCCAACGGGGGCGTTCTAATCCCAAAATTTGTCCCATTGATGTTGAATCCTGACTTCTTCACGCAACATTGGCTTTTCCACACAACTGGGGCATTTTTATCCCAAAAATTCATCCCCATTGACCAAAGTCGTGTGTTTTGGCCCAACAGAGGCGTTTTTATCCTGAAATTTGTCCCCGTTGAAGTCCAATATTGACTTTTTCACCCAACGTTGACTTTACTATCCAATTGGAGCATTTTTATCCCAAAACTCATCCCGGTCGATTTCCAACCTTGACTTTTCCATCCAGCGTTGACTTTTTCACACAATTGGAGCGTTTTAATTCCAAAATTTTTCCCCATTGACCAAAATGTTGGGGTTTGGTCCAACGGGGGCGTTTTTATCCCAAAATTTGTCCCATTGATGTTGAACATTGACTTTTCAGCCCAACACTGACTTTTCCACACAACTGGGGCATTTTTATCACAAATCCATCCTCATTGATGCCCGACGTTGACTTTTCCAACCAATTGGAGCGTTTTTATCCCAAAATTCATCTTCATTGACCAAAGTCGTGGGTTTTGATCCAACGGGGGTGTTTTTATCCCGAAATTCGTCCCATTGATGTTGAATCTTGACTTTTCCACCCAACTGGGTGTTTTTATCCAAAAATCCATCCCCCTTGAGGCCCAGCGTTGGCTTTTTCACTCAACTGGGCATTTTTATTCCAAATCCATCCTCGTTGACGTTAGACGTTGACTTTTCTACCCAATTGGGATGTTTTTATCCTAAATTTTGTCCCCATTGAAGTCCAATATTGTCTTTTCCCCCCAAAGTTGACTTTTCCGTCCAATTGGAGCGTTTTTATCCCAAAACTCATCCCTGTCGAGTTCCAACCTTGACTTTTTCACCCAACTGGGGCGTTTTTATCCCAAAATTCTTCCCCATTGACCAAACTCTTGGGGTTTGGTTTAACGGGGGCGTTTTTATCCCAAAATTTGTCCCCATTGAAATCCAATATTGAGTTTTCCACCCAATGTTGACTTTTCCGTCCAATTGGAGCATTTTTATCCCAAAAATTTATCTCCATTGACCAAAATGTTGGTTTTTGGACCAACGAGGGCGTTTTTATCCCAAAATTTGACCCGTTGATGTTGAACATTGACTTTTTCACCCGACATTGACTTTTCCATCCAGTTGGGGTGTTTTTATCCCAAAATTCATCCCCATTGAGCAAAGTCTTGGGGTTTGGTCCAACTGGGGAGTTTTTATCCCAAAAATTCATCCCCTTTGAGGTCCAATATTGGCTTTTCCACCCAATGTTGGATTTTCCGTCCAATTGGAGCACTTTTATCCCAAAACTCATCCCTGTTGAGATCCAACCTTGACTTTTCCATCCAACGTTGACTTTTAAACCCAACTGGGGTACTTTTATCCCAAAATTCATCCCCATTCTCCAAAATTTGGGTTTTGGTCCAACGGGGGCATTTTTATCCCAAAATATGTCCCCATTGAGGTCCAATATTGAGTTTTCCATCCAACGTTGACTTTTCCATCCAATTGGAGCCTTTTTATCCCAAAATTCATCCCCATTGACCAAAAAGTTTGGGTTTTGGTCCAACGGGGGCGTTTTTATCCCAAAATTTGTCCCATTGATGTTGAACATTGACTTTTCCGCCCAACTGGGTGTTTTTATCTAAAAATCCATCGCCCTTGAGGCCCAGCATTGGTTTTCCACTCAACTGGGCATTTTTATTCCAAATCCATCCTCGTTGATGTCCGACATTGACTTTTCTACCCAATTGGGGCGTTTTTATCCTAAAATTTGTCCCCATGGAAGTCCAATAATGGCTTTTCCACCCAAAGTTGACTTTTCCGTCCAATTGGAGCGTTTTTATCCCAAAACTCATCCTTGTTGAGTTCCAACCTTGAATTCTCCATCCAACGTTGACTTTTTCACCCAATTGGGACGTTTTTATCCCAAAAATTCATCCCCATTGACCAAGCTCTTCGGGTTTGGTCCAACGGGGGTGTTTTTATCCCGAAATTTGTCCCCATTGACGTGAAACATTGACTTTTTCACCCAACATTGACTTTTCCATCCAATTGGAGCATTTTTATCCCAAAATTCACCCCCATTGACCAAAATCTTGGGTTTTGGTGGGATGGGGGCGTTTTTATTCCAAAATGTCTCCCCCATTGAGGTCCACTATTGAGTTTTCCACCCAACGTTTACTTTTCCATCCAATTGGAGCGTTTTTATCCCAAAACTCATCCCTGTTGAGATCCAACCTTGACTTTTCCATCCAACATTGACTTTTCCATCCAATTGGATCGTTTTTATCCCAAAACTCATCCCTGTTGAGTTCCAACCCTGACTTTTCCATCCAACGTTCACTTTTTCAC